>SNQJ01S0145058.1:19753-43910 GCA_010110895.2 Picea sitchensis
TTAGTTGGCTAATAACCCTAGAAGACAAGTCGGCTCAAGAGGATAATTTGTATTAGGTTATTAGCCTCCAAGAGAAGAAGTTGGCTAAAGGAAATGTTATATACTAAGTAAATTGGCACCCAGAATGAGAAGTCGGCCTAGGCAGTTTGCCAGAATTAGTATAAATACAGGAGGCCAATCTTCATTCTAGCAAGCATTCTCAGAACTATAGAAGCAACGCTTGTGCGCACTGCAGTTGGCCAGTTTGTGCACAAGTTTGGAGGAGAGCTGCTGTCGCAGCTAACAGATTTCAGTTTTGGCTTGGACTCTCTCTTGGTTATGGTTTGGAATATCTGATCAGCTCTTGTTGCTTTTGCTTGGTGCGCTATCCTTGGAGAAATGTGTGCCACTTTTGTTTGGCTATCCAGTCTAGGGTTTGCTTCCGGAATGATTCTCTGTCAAGGTTAAGGTGCTCAGGGGTGGCTTCGGCCTATGGTTGGGTGACAATATTGCTATATTGTCTATGGTTAAACGAGCACATCCATTATATTCTAACAACCCCTTTGCTTAAATTGTAACGTGAATGCAACTTCATGACTATATCGGTGGTCACTTTAAGAGGACGAAAATCTCCAAGGAGACTTGCACTTCGACGTCAATAAAATAGTAGGTTGCAACATATAATGAGCGGTTGCATGAAGTATGACAGTGGCTCCATATGACAAGAGCTGTCATATGGAGTAAGAGAAAGGTGTGACTCCTCGAATTCATTCAATATTTGCCTAGAGATGATGTGGCACATTTAAATTTATAAGTGTTAGCTCCATCTATATATGAGTCTATCCCTTTCTTAAGCTTGAGCTGTTGTATGAAACAAGGGGGCGGCCCCCTTTTAAGATGTTTTTATGATATGATGTCTCCCATTTTTCATGGCTTAGGAATAGGTTTATACAATACAAAGTGAGCCGTAACATAAATCCAGGAAGGGGTGGCCCCTCATGACATCATCGTTATATAAGTGCGCCCTTTATGTGAGAGAGAGACTCATTATAATGACAATCTTTGCTTTTTCCTTTTACCATGGTGCACGTTAAAGTATAAAGGTGGTGGCTCTTTATTAACTTTGTTTTACATAAGTCTTCACTCATGAAAAGGGGGTGACCCCTTTTATTTAAAACCCTTTAACTTTGCCCCCTTTACTTACATATATATGCCTTCATTAGAGTGCAAAGAAGGGGGTGGTCTCTTTAGCATAGTCTTACCATCACATTCACCATAAACCAACCATGCTATGATCAAGCATTCATACAAATGTGCAAGGAACCATGAGGCAAGGAACTAGCATCCATCAACCAAAGATATGCAATCAGATAGAGAGAACCTGGCACCAAGACAATCCACCACATCAACATCATGGATCCAACACGTAGCATCCCATGCACTACCATAATGAAGTATCATGCCCAACCAAGATGCATCTCAAGCTCATCGTCATCCCTGCAAGTTACCTCTGAAAAACCTGTCATGTGATGAGATTCACAATTTATCACTCATGTGATGAGGGGTAACAATCAGCAACAAAAACACCTTGATAAGATAACACAGCTCAGTCTAATATTTTCAAAACACAGTCCATCTTTCTGCAAAGGTTAGACCAAATGAACCAGTGTTTGTGAGATTGGTCTCTTCTCTGGTGCTTGGGATCTTAAATTCCTAACTGGCCATGTTACCTGATCTGCCTATGGAGAATCCGCAATACGTGTTTCCATGGATCCGATTGAGATACATTACCGGTTTGGAAGCACTGGAGGATCTGCTTGAGATACATTTCTGGTTTGAAAGTGCTGGAGGATACGCTCGAGATCTGTTTCTGGCTTGCCAGAAACTTCAAGGCAGCAGATCCTCCCAAAATACCATTTTTTATAAAACACAAAATAAATAAAATAAAAAGTGAAAACAAGGCAAAGTGTGGGCCCTATACCCTAATTTTTCCCTAATAAATAGTAAGCTATAGGAGAAATTCCATGCAACGTGGTCTAAAGCACAAATCCTTATATTTAAACTTCTTGCAAACACAGACTGTCATCTTTTTAAATATTCTTTATTTTTTTGATCAGAGTTTTGTACATGTGGCATAAGTCCCTGGAACATCCCAGGGTTAAGAACTATTTAATCTAATCATTTAAAAGAACAGGATATTCAACTGATATCCCTGTGTACTACAGACCTTCCAGCGGGGATACCTGGTTTAGATCTGGAGAGTCGTGGGACAGTTCCTCTTGTTCTAAAAATTCCCTTGACCTGCCACCTTATGATATTTTCTTCCTCACACCACGGGGTGTGTTTGTTAACTCATCTCGGGTGAGGGATGTTGAGGCCTTCTTTGAGCAGTCTACTTTCCTTAGATCCCCATTTTGGGGAAGTTTAGAATTACTAGGAATGAGTCAACAGTATCTTGCTTCTAGATCTGATCTAGTTATCTATTGCTTAGTGTTCGTAGAGAGCTAAGTCAAGTCGTCGTCTAGTCTAAGAGAAAAGGTATTGATTCCTTTGCTTATGATAGCTTTTACAGTAAATATGAATTGCAATTCAAGTCAAAGTATAGTAATGGTTAGTTTATGGATGAAACCCCTTAGTTGAACCCATGTTGTATGTTTGATGAAGGTTCCTAGTGGTGGAGGTAAGGTTTGATGGCTGGTGTTGCTAGGCTTGGTTGAGTATTCATAAATGTAGTTCCTAATGAGTTGCTTTGATTGATTGGGTTACCAAAGGCTTTGTAGTATATACGAAGTAATGGATGCCTGTTGTTTTTGTTTCCTTTAAGGGGTAGCGTATGACTAAGAGTAAGATGAGTAATAGATTACTGATGAGGGATAGGTTTCCTAATAATACGAGGAGAGAGAGCTGAACTATTTTTGGTGTTGATCCTTAAAATCTCTATCCATCGATCATAAGAATCATGATTTTGGGGCATGATTTGAAATGGAGTTGGCCGCATGAAAAGCACTTGAGTGGGATATAGGGTAACAAATATCTCATGCTTCATGTAGGATCACCAGTAATACGACTCCCACCTTGCTAGTGTTATAGTTAGCGGATACGTATTATAAAGAACTAACTCCAGCTTCTGCTCGACCTAACTGAAGATGACTTTGTTTCTGAGATTCGTGACTAAAGCATGACTTGTTTCAGACCCTTTTTCTCAGGTATAAATAGGTCCCCTCAAGGTCAACTCTTTAAGGTTCACTATGGCTTAATAGAAAGAAAGGGGCCCCTAAGATAATAAAAGGAAATAGAACTGGATATGGAACATAACGAATATATGCTACCCCCAACTGACTTCACCTCTAATTCCTTTGCCCGTGCAATTAGATTTCCATCTTGATTTGTTGCTGGAACATCTGCGGGATCATTCACTGGCTCTGAATCAAATAAATAAATAGGATCAATTGAAAATGAATCACTAGCATTATTCGCTGGTCTGGGTCAATGGGTTCAGGATCCAGAGCATATGGTTATAGAATTGGAAATGGAAATGGATTTGGGTCTGAAACCGATGCCTTTGCTGTACCACCTAGCTCCGTGTCCTTTGGCTTTGCTACTGCCTTAGGTGCTTTTTCCCTTGTATCTATGGACCCTGCCTGTGCTGCTTTCCCTTGGACAACTTTACCTGAGTCCGCTTGAGCAACTGAATCTGCATCTATATAGGGGAGGATGGAATGTGCGCTCGGATGCTCTAGGTGTCTCTGCTTCTGAAGGATCTGCTACTGAATCTAGATCTCGACCTGGAGGTTCTGGGACTGGAGGGAATGCTGGGCGAAGTAGTGGTTATTTAATAAGATCAAGGTGTGCTGCTGGAAGCTTTGGTTCAAGTGCTGGTGTTCTCTCGACCTCTGTTGGTGGCGATGCTTTTATATATGTATATATTAGGTATGACCTTATTTCACTCACCCCATGAATAAACGCATAGTGATAATACATGTATTGGGGAGGGGCTAACCGCAAGGAGAAGAGAAAATTGCTGAGTTTATATTTTAGAATGAAAGGCTTGTACATGAGTAGCTAGCCCAATGTGCAGATAATCCTAGGGGTGTTCCAACAATAGCTGTTTATATTAAGGATGTCTCTACAATTGCACATGTTCCAATAAGTAACGTTCCAGAATATGTGGGTGTTCCAATCTTCCCTTATGTTCCTAATAGTTATGTAGATGTGCACCCTAGAAGTGCAGTTTCGGTTACGGATCCAGTTTACTTCGTTCACCCAACATTAGTAAATGACCCTGCATCCAAGCAAGCAACATCACCAGTTTAAGAGCGAGTTATTTAGCTTAGACCAATATCCCTTTTCTTGGTATCCTTTCATGTTTAATAGCCATCACCTCCTCCCATTTTAGTCCTGGAGACAGAGTCAGTCGACTAAGAAGTCGTATCACTCACGTGGTAAGAATATAGATCTACTCAATCTCAATCTGTGCTTGGTAGTGTCTATGAAACTTGAATTACCGCGTTTAACTCTTCATCTGTATTTGCATTTTGATCTGCATCTGAAATGGGCTATATTCTTACCCTTGCTTTTGCTGTACCTAAAGCAATCGATCCATCCTTGCAAAAGAAAGCTCTACAATGGGCATTTTCCTCCATCCTTGCAAAAGAAAGCTCTACAATGGGCATTTTCCTGGCTCTCCTTTTATCGAGCAAGAGCTACGCACCTTGCCCTCAACAAACAAGAGCTAAACACACCTTCGCTGTATCACCACTTTCACCCTTTACGGAATGCAGAAAGTACCTATTTACCCCAATTATATAATTTCCCTTCTATCCCGATGCACCTAGCGGGACCTCTCACTAGGGCCATCGACTGATGGTGCTTGGGTAGGTGTACTATGGATGGAAGGCCCGAATCGGCTCCAAGTATCCGATTGTCTTGGGCGGGATGGAAAACTATCTCTTACCAACCGCCCTCTCAATTTGATTGACGTCCATAGGTGCCCCACCCAACCAAGTGAGGTCTCTTCCCCTTCCCATAGCGATGGCAACAAGACAAGCAAGTTTCTGGCCATTCAAGGATCGGGGAGGCTGAATGGGTATGGGATGGCTCTTGGCATGGCATAGTGTTCAACGTTCACACCTCTGATCTGGTTCTGCGTATAGTCTATCACTAGGGATCCCAATTCTCGTGGGTAGCTCTGGGAAAGAAAAGAGTATAACACTATAACCTTACCCTTTTTGATAGGGAGGTAGTATATGCTCGGGGGCCTTTCTCCATAAGATAAGGCCCTTTAGGTAGGCACTCCATCCATAAGATAAGGGCCTTTAGGTAGGCACTCCATCCATAAGATAAGGGCCTCCATCAGGCAGGGAGCTTTAGGTAGGGCACGCCACTTACTTCAAGAAACGAGGGCTTACACTACCCCACCCCTTCTCTCTCGCCCTATCACCGAAGGAGAGGCACTAATGCCTGCCACACATACAATACAAGCACTACACCTACCTTCTTTCTCGCCCTAGCAGAGAGGAGAGGGAGGCACGACCAACCGGTTGGAATAAGGCATAACCGAACTTTATTTCTCACGACCCGCCCGTTGTCCCCTTCAGATTCGAGAAAGGAGCCAACCTGCTACTTCCTCCACTCCATACTCATTCTACTCATAAAGCAAGATTGGATAGCCTGGAAAATCACATGCATGGGCCCTTCCGCACGAAACTCACTAAACGACACCCCAGGATCCAGGGCATCAAAGGCTTTCGATGCTCTGAAATCAATGTAGAATTGAGAACCACTTCACACCACATCTCGGACAAGTTCTTATCTCATCACTTTCATCCATGGAGCAAAGAGTAAGTTTTCTTTCGTAATCCGTGAGGCGTTCAGTGTGGTGGTATCCACTCCCTGAAATAAGGAGGAGCGAATGTCACGAACCAACCGCGTCAGGTCTATGCCCCACTAGTAGTTGAATCTCCCGCCCGATCCGCCCACTACTACTGAGATAACACCCTTGTTGTTGTGCATACACACCGTGTCTTTCCAACCAATAAGGAAAGAGACTCGAAGTAAGGCTTGATACAAAGGCCTTTTGATAGAGCCATACAGAGTAAGTAAGTCGCGTAAGTAGTAGAGTAGTAACATAAGTAGATACGGTTGAGTACGTCGCGAAGGCGTAGCTATTTGATACAAGCATAAGTAAATAAGTAGAGTAAGGTGAGATAAGACCGAGTAAGTCACATAAGTTGAGGATAAGTAGAGTAAGTCGCGTAAGGAAAGATACGAAGTAGCGGGCGAGTGGAAGGAGAGATTTCCAATTCATAAGTAGGAAATGTGAAGAAATAGGAAAGGAACAAGTTCACGAAATGGTCTGAAGAGGCTTCGAGCACAAGGAGCTTCTTCGCACTCATTCTACTCGATGTGGAATGCAGGTCAAGTGGTGGAATATGGGCGGCTACACAAATGGATTCAATCGATATGGAATTGACCCTAATGGTATGGAACCATGGGTCAAGCGACGATGCACAAGTGGATTGGGCACATGGAAAAGTGGTACACATGATTTTCGATTACATATGCATGTTGGATTATAGGTCGATCAATACACAAGATTGATTCCCTTTCTACACATCAACCGGATTCGTTCTCGCAGTCGAGGTCATTGATGCACTCTACTGGATGGGAGCAACCAACTTCAGGTCATTTATGTGCTCGATCGGATGGGAACAATCAATGCCTCGATCAATGACGCAACCTTTTCGAATTCCTATCGAAAAAAAAGATGCGATTTCAATAAAATGGCGGGTTCATATGATTGCTAAATTATGTCAATTTCTGGTCGACTTGAGATCTCATTCTACAGGGATATATTCCTCAATCACACAGTTTCAATCACACGAGGAGCAACTCCAATCGAGGGGGGTTACTGGGTTGGGCCATGTACATCAACCTAAGCCTGGAGGGGCACCTCCTTTGCCCAGGTGAACCAAACCCTGAAGAACCCAGCCGAAAGAATAGTTTTTAATTCAAGACCAGTAGCACCCATTGAAGAACCATAAGAACCAGTTCAAGTTAGATCATTAGCACCACCACTTACAGGTGCGCATCCAGTAGCTACATCTCTAGTCCTAGATTGAGTTCCTAAATAACATTTGACTAAGGGGAAGCACCAGTCAAAGCATAGGTATGGCCAATATCAGAGCTATATTTCCCAACATCTTAGCCCGATCGAGAGCCAATTGTTGAAAAGTCCCTAGTAGCAATAGGCGGTGAGGTAGCAGGAGGAAAGGCATGGACAAGGGAATCCCTTATAGTGAACAAAAAATAGGCATGGTTTGATCGGTTGTGAAGGGAAGGGTTCATCCAAAATGGAAAAGGGCATGGTTCTTGGTCATTGATGGGAAGGAGCGACATTATAGGCATAGGTGAGTGGTCCATATCGAGATGGATTGGTTCCTGTATTTTCTTAGTAGCATGATGAGCAGTATAGCATATGATTGAAGCAATCACAATCGGTGAGTAAGCAACTCGGTGGGTGAACACCAACATTCACATTACTAGTAGTAGCAATAGTGGATTTGGTTGAATCGAATGGATGGACACATCGACATGGGTTGATGGAATCAACATACACGTGGCATGTTGGAATTTTATTGATGGCTCAGGATAGATCAATATTGCATTACCAGAGCGTGATCGAGTATAGGTGGGTTCAGTTGCTTCATTTGCTCCGAGATTGCTCCATTTTGTTCCAACATCATTTGGATCTGCTCAGTTGAGTTATAGGAATACGTGAATTTCTCGGTGAATACTCCCCTTGTAAGTAGTTGATCCAGTTCCTATCAATCCATCAAAAGTAGTTCGAATTTCAGTGCTAGTTGATTCATGTCCAGTTTATGGCGCTAGTGATCCATTTGCTTCGCCCGTTGATTAAGAACCACCAAGAGAGAAGGCTACTAGACTAGGCATAGGAATAGTAGGAGGCTGGTGCTGATGTATTGAAGTAGATAATGCACATGCCACATCATCTCATGCATAACTCACAAATTGAGAGTGAGACCCCGCAGTATACTCAGTGGGCCAAGTGAAACCATCAACGACGGCAAAGGCTGTTCAAAAGTTCTATGATAACCAAGTCGTTTCAACAGTTTCATCTATTCATGAAGAATTCGTTGAAGAATCCGTTCAAGTTGTTTTAACTTTTAGCTGATTAAGAGAAAAGACCAAGTGGCTTACTAGCTCTACGTGTAGGTAAGAGTTTTCCCCTGAAGAGCTAGGGTTGGTTTGGGTTCCGGGTAAGGATGCAGGTACAGATACATGTATCCGACAATAGCATGAGTTAACTACTAGTCTACGTCCATGATTCTAGTTTCAATTCCATGGTGAAAGAAGGAAATCCAAAGCGAGCTGATTGGCGGGGAACTACATCTACAAGATGTAGAAACAAAGGCATAAGCAATAAAAGGAAGCATTTCCATAAGTTTCAAAGGCAAAGGTGCAGGCATTAAAAAAGGCATAGAAACCGGTTCCAAGGGCAAGAGCACTATCAACAGTAAGTAATGGAAGCATCTGAGTCAACCCCTCGCCTTAGATTCCTTTGCTTTTCCACTGGAGATTATGGGGCACTGCTCCCCCGCTGCCTCTCTAGTTGCTTATGCTTCTTGATTCGATTTGAAGCGATCAAGTGCCTTGGACTCCACCTTTGTTTCTGCTACGAGTATGGGGGCACTGGAAGCAAGCTAAGGTAAGCTGCCTCTTTCTCTTTTGCCAGTTATGGGTTTAATGCACTCGAATCCACCTTGGCTATTGGTTCTCCATCTCAAAATATTATTTCCACTTAATGGTCAATTTGAGCTGCTTCTCGCTATGCAACTGGAGAATTTGTATCGGGGCAAAGTGATGGTCTTCGAACTTCCAAGAGGATCTAGAGGTTCTCCAACCCAGGGAAAGGGAACACTAGAAGTCCATCCCGATTCCTAATCACAGAGTGCCATGGGATATGCAATTCAACATTCCACTTATTCACATCTTATCTTGACCAAGCACGTCGTCCGTGCAGAATTGCCTGATTCCATTTCTTTTGAAGGTGGTAAAGAGATATTACTCCAGTGAGTTTAGGGAGAGGTTCGATCCACCATATCACCATCCCAATGTTATGCCTATGCTCGAGGCACCCTTATCCCCATGCAATGCCTTTCCCGGTCCAGGAAGTGCTTCCAGTTTGATTCAACTGACTCACTGTGCATCTACGCTGCCAATCGCGTAACCCAATCCTTTATTTATCTTGGATGTTCTTATAGTCCATTTTTGGACGGAGACTGCGGCTAGACAAACCATATGATGATGTACCTTATGTTATTGGTGCCTCCGGGCTTCTGGGTTATCAAGGTAATGCGCCATCTAATGAAGACAAAAACGCTACTCCGCCGCGGGTTATGAATCCCTAGCCCTCCGAAGAAGCTACAGGTTCTGAATCCCCCGCTACCGGGTCAGTTACTGGCCCCAACCCCTAGCTGCATGAGTAGGTAGTGCAGGTGATACAGGGAAGGAATCTCTACATGGCATGCATAGTATAGATAGATAAACACAGAGAGTACGTTGTTGAACTTGGCAGGATTAAGTCGCATATTTGAGAATTAGAAACAACACATTAGAAGTTTCGTTCAGTTGGTTAACGGTATGGATAAAATATCTTTAGTGGACGTATTACGTAGGTCTAGTAGGTAGATAACAACAACTGAGCATACCAATCAATTCAAAAATGCATGTATGATGGTGCTTATGTTTATATGTAGTAATTGGATCACAAAAGGAGGGAGCTATTCAACTAGGTTGCTAAATGGCGAATAGAAGGTGTGCACAAATTTATGCACCCATTGTTGAATTTGAACACCTTGCACCGTCGAGTGCACTTCACAATTGTTCACATGCCCTAGCAGATCGAAGTATCGTCGAACCACTCCCTGGAGAAGAGTCAGATAGAAGAGGGTTGTTAAACAAATAAAAGGTTGTTTGTTCCTTTCATTAATAGTAGGGGGATGGAACTTTTATACTTCTTAAGTGAGATGAACTATCTCCACCTAGCAAGATGCAACACATCGATGTTTCTCGCGATGAGCATAGTTGTAATGCTCATAGCTTCGAGAGAGAGAAAATCGATCACTAAGTGGCTTCTCGTCTACTTATGGGGGTCTTTTGTTGATTGTCATTATGATGATCGGTGATCTGTTCAATGGAACAAATCGAATGCATGGAAGGGGCTTACAGGGCACTTGCTCTAATAATTTGATATTCCCATCTTCCCGAATTCAGTAAGTTTAATTTACTCCTCGTTCGTCTAACCTCTTCATTGGTACCAGAGAGAGAAACAAAGACTGCATTGTAGAATAAGAGCATTAGCATTTTTCTCTGTGTTGCTGGGTAAACAACATAAACAACTGGAAAAGGTAAAGGCGACTAAAACTGATAATTTCAATAGTGAAAGATGGCCTTATAGAGAGTAGCTGGTTCATTCCCCCATGATGAAGGAGGCCTTTAAGTGGTAATTTCAAGAGTGAAAAGGTGGCCTTTGCAGGATGGAAAGCTGTTCAATAGTAGTATCACCATTCAATCTAACCTCTTATGTGATCCATTACACCTATAAGCATCATGTTTAGGAAACTAGTACCCTTATTCAATCAGTTCTCTATATTCAAACACCTATCTATTCATGTTTATTACTCTATTACTATTACCATTGTTTAGTGCTGTTGATCTTGATTCGATACATGAAGTTGAGTACAAGGATCCTAACACACTAGTAATTATGGAGAATTAGTGGATAGAGTTGACTGTATTTTATGTACTTAACTCTATTAAGACTAGTTAGGTTGGTTAAGGAACTCTATTAAGACTAGTTAGGTTGGTTGAGCATGATGTTCTAGTTAAGCTTCTATGTTACTTCATTCCCTTGTAGAAAGAGCTAGTATATAGGTTACCTTTGATCACCATTGTTCACTTAGTAACCTCATATTGCTACCCGGTTCAAGAAAGTGTATATGTTAGTAATAGCTTAGATTACACATGGTATTGAATCATACGAGTTATGTATTACTATGAGACCCATCAAGCTTGTATTGTAATCATACTAGTTCTCTATGGTTTAATGTGATGAGATTGCTTGTGTTTCCATTATGCTCGTGCTTATAAGTAGTATATGTTATAACTCCATCTTATTACCTATATAAGTGAATACAAGGTAATGTATGCTTATGTTAGTTAGATTAGTATGTTATGCAAATACAATGATTCCAAGCAGCGACATTGATAGAATGGATACTACCAAGCTTCACATAAGATATGATGCTAGTTATATAGTATTATACCTAAGCTGATTTGTTTGATGTAAGGATTTTAACCACGGTAAACCCATAACCAATAGTATAAGCTATTCCATTACTTGTACAAGCCTGTTTCACGTATAAGCTAAGTAATAGAGATAAGCCCATTAAGCTTGATGTCTCACCTTATGATATGTGATTACTAGTACCTGTTTTACATAGGTGTTGGTTCACCTTTTCATGTTTACATATAACACATACAGCACCTTATGATATGTGATTACTAGTACCTGTTTTACATAGGTGTTGGTTCACCTTTTCATGTTTACATATAACACATACAGGCTTTAATCCCATTGATTAAGGTATCTATTACAGTCCTTGTGTAAACCGAGTATCATTAGTGTTTACATGATATACAAGGCTCATCTGGATTGACATGTCGAAGCTTAGACTAACATCATTAATTATAGGAATACCGTGGTACTTGTTATCGCCTACTTTTAGGGATAACTAGAGATTATGTCTCGAGGCCCATGTGTCCTAGGACATGAGTACCGAGAGCAGATTGACTTAGTACGGTTCCTGGAGGGCCCACCTTTCTTTCTTCTAGCATCTTGTCTTGTCAGCAATAACAACATCCACTGCTCATCTGCTTGGTCCTGTGTCAGAGATGGTTCTTGCTCCATGAGGTAATTAGTCCAGGTATCATGGTATGTGTCACTTGATCATCAAACCATTGAATGTATGCATCTGATTCCTTTATTTCTAACAACTGCTTGATCTTTACATTTGCCCACTTGACCATGCGTTGTGTTTGGGGGATTGATTATGGTGCCCTAGCAAGCCTGTACTCAGAGGTTTTGGTTTGCCACTGGGATTTCTGAACAACCATCGTCCACTCCCATCATAGCATCACTGCTCTATCTTGTTTCCCGCTCACTTATTGTTAGAATATTAGGGTATCGTTGAAAAAAGCAGTCACTTTTAAATTTCAAAGCAAAGATACTTTAGATCTAAAGCATAGATGAAAGCATATAGGTCAATAGAAACAGTGACAGTATAGAAAACAAGGCTGAAAGGACAAAGCTCATCCAATACTAGTAAACTCAAACAATGAGATACAAAACCCAGATCCCAAACTGTGATATTGAAACCCTCTGAATATATAACAGCAGTTCTCTAACAGTAGATCTACAATAGATCTCTAAATGAATCTGAAAACAAACAGAGATGCAAAGACAAACAGCAGATCTATATTTCAATTCTGAAAACAAACAGTATTTGCAAAAACCTTTTAATTGTAACAGCAGACTGAACACAATTCAACAGTGATATAAGGCTTCCTTCTATATGACTGTGATTAAATAGCAAACAAAGATGATCACTTAGATTCTAGTAACCCAGATCTGAACTTTCAGAATAAACACATTAGAAACATACCTGGCACCAACTTTTACCTGTGAAGATAGTACACCACCAATAATAGAAATAGGGTCCTGAGTGTTATGCTCAGTTAAAGATTCGGGTCAGGATCTATTAGAGATCTATATGCCACCGCTTGAAGGAACTTTCATGCCACCACTTGTTAAGGTAACTGGAACCACAACAAAACAAACCCTAACAGAAGAAAACACTGCTGAGATAGGCAAGGCATACACAACACAGCAATCACAAGATGCAGCAGCCACCAAGGAAGATATTTGCCACAGGAAGCACCCTCAAAACAGGCAGCGACACCTCTACTCTAGCAGCTGCACCCTATTCTAGCAGCGGCACCCACTCACAGGCAGCGGCACCCTTATCACAGGTCACAGCACCCTTACAGCTGGTAGCGTCACCCTCTCAGCACAAAGGAAAGCAAATAGAAGGGACGCAGCTTCCAAGGAGTAGCTACAGCAGAAAGAGATGGGACAGCAACCTAACTCCTCCACCAAACAGGACAGCAAACAAACTTTAGCTAACCAGACTGAGGCCGCACCTTCAAAGAAGCTCCACGCTACAACAAATAGGAAGTAATAATGTGTGTTGGGTAGGAGTAGAGTAGGGTCACTTAAATAGTAGTTTAAGGTAAGCTAGGGGCTAGGTTAGGGCTCTGTTTTAGGTTAAAGAAAGTCACATGTTTAAATTAAAAAATTTAATCATGTGACAAAATTCATAACCCAAAAATAAAACAAAAAGGCCCATAACAATGGTGAGGGGTTTTACAAATCCCATAACAAGCCCATAACCAAACAACCAAAAGCCCACAACAAGGGTGAGGTGGTTTTACAGCTCCATAACCACTAAACAATTAACACCTGGCATTTATCATTCCTTCAAATCATATGGTGAACCCATTACTTTATCATCAATGATAATGATTCATCCCTCTTGTGGTTATGTCCCTCAAGGAAGGTCATGTACCATCAGTTTTACACCAAGGTCAGAGACTAAGGATCAACCCATGTCTGTGCATGAGCACCCTCGACCTGGGGCCTGTGGGCCCTAGATATATCTAGGGGTCTTTAAATGCTTGGTCCTGTATCAAGACTTCCATGCCCTCAGCATGGTTACCTCCGTCGGGCAGTCCGTGGGCCCTAGAGATATCTAGGGTTCTTATCATCTTGGTCCTGCATCAAGACTCTCATGCCTGCATGGTTACCCCCTGACCTGGGCCCAGGGCCCTGCATCTGTGGTCTTAAATGCTTGGTCCTGCACTCAAGACTTCCATGCCCAGTGGATGGGTGTACCTCCTCGGTCAGCAATTCGTGGGCCCTAGAGATATCTTAGGGTCTTAAACAGCTTGGTCCTGCATCAAGACTCTCATGCCCTGTGCATGGTTACCCCCGGACCCAAATTGTGGCCCCGTATTACATCTAGGGTTTCAAATGCTCGTCCTGCACTAAGACTTCCATGCCTGTGCATGGCACTGGCTCAAATTGTGGCCAAATCAGAGATATCTAGGGTTCAAATGCTTGGTCCCACTAAGACTCTCATGCCCTGTGCATGGTTACCCTAGATCCAATCCAGTGGCCCCAACATTTGTCTAGGGTCTTTATCACTTGGGTCCCGCACTTCACATACACCCCAGTAGTGCACTGGGGCCCTAGATCTTGTCTAGGGTCTTAGCCATCCTCTCTAGAGAATGGCTCTGTCGGCCAGACAATTTAACACTTATCCCATTCCACTTGTTCGAGAACTAGGTTGACCTATTTTCACGACACACCTTATCTCGTGGGAAGAAGGCTAAAGGCTTAGAAGGTAAAACAAGTTGGTAAAAGACAAAAAGCCTAAAATAAAACCTCGAGATGTTTCACCAAGGGATCCCCCGAAAGCAATAAAAGACTTCAACAAGAAACAAGAGGGACCAAAAAATAATAAAACAAGACCTAACCGAGGGTAGGGGTTTCATCACGAGCCATCCTATTAGGGTCATGGGTACCTAACAACATGAAAATGCCACTAGTCATTACCATGCTGTATGCTGACTCTTTGGTTGTACGGCTAAGGATAGGGGTTCTCATCACTAGCCAACCTTTTCATTTTTGTGAGAGTACTTGTGGGTAACGCCGTCACCATTGGTCACCACGCCGTGGCGTTGTCCCCGATTAGCCTTTTGAACAAAAAGGAAAAGCAATAAAAGATAAAAGAACAAAAAGAATAAAAAGCAAGAATGGGTTTGGAAAGAATGCATCCAGGACAAATACAACTCGCCTTCTAACAAAGGCACCCACAGGTAACATCTCTTGCATCCTTGGCCCTCATTGCACCTAGATGCTTGGACATCCCCTGACCACATCACCCACTTACATGGCTTGGATGAGGTCTCTTCTGGGAACTTTCCTTTCCCAGTGGACACTAGCCCAATAGGACGCCTTGTCCTTTTCTCCAGACTTGTATTGTAGGCTTGTGTAACGTCTTTGAGATGTTAACTGATTGTATTAGGGATTTTCTGCACATATTTAATAATATTGATGATGAGATGTGATTGACATTGCTATGATCCCTGTGACTGATGAGCCCATGGAGGGTGTAGCTTTTGTTGTGCAAGACCATGCCCGACGGACATGTGCCATTTGGACCGGTACACATGGGGAGATGATCAGTTCGGACCTCCATGGGGCTGAAGAGCCCATCAGATGGATGCTGAGACCCATCAGGGGGCAGAGACATGACAAAGATGGATCGGGGGCTTTGCACCGGAGAAGCAGAGGACGTTCCACCAGAGGCACCCCGACAGAGCTTGACCTAGGGGGATTGGCCCTTTTTCAGTGGAACGTTGGCCTTGGAAGGCCTAGGATGTCACCCATCATGACCATGACGTCATCCATCATTATGGACGTCTTGGGAGGCAGTCTGGGCAGTATTGGCACGTGTGGCAGTTTGGAGAAGCCCAAGGAGGGCTAACGTTTTGCTCCATGATGCTCCATTTTCCCTAGAAGGGGCTAACGTCTCCCTTAGAGGGGCTTGTTATCTTTTTTCAGCTTGATTAGGGTTTTAATTTGACAATTAATGCAAAACAATATGATTTTAGTATTTTGGCCTTGTGGGCCTTTTACATGACCTAAAATGTAAATTTAGGTCATGATACTGTATAAATGAAGGATTTTCACCTTCATTTTTTCATCATCTCACACTCACTCATTAGTGAAGTCTGAAATTTGCGCTAGGCTTGGGTTATTTGGCTGATTTAGTGAGGCGCAATTGTTGAAGGAGGATTTTCTTGGCATGTTTTGGCATTTCTCTTAATGGAAGGTGTTATAACTAGGGTTTGCTATGCTTTTTCTTGGTGAAATGTAAGTATTTTTTTGCAAAACTTCTTGATTGAATGGTTGCATTACTTATTTCTTGCATATATTTATAATTTTGTTGAATAAACCCTAGGTGACAAGCACACAAGTAGGTCCTTGTCTCATGTCCCCATTGAGAGAATTTTCAGCAATTGATTGAAGAAGGAGAGAGCCTAGCCGTAGTTACACTCTCATTTTCTCTTCATTTTTTGCTAGCCATACCTTTATTAAAGCTGAGAAGAGGGAGACGCCCTAAAGCCTAGGTTTTCTACACTTTGGGCCAATTTTTCTAGGGTTTGCTGGTAGAGCCTTGCTGTAGCAACACTTTGCTTCATCAAACCTTCTTGTCTTGGTTTTATGCTTCATCTTCAGCTAGTCGTGACTGACATTGAGTTAAGGAAGGAGGAGAGAGCACCGAGGCCTAGTTCTCCTACACCAAGGTGAGCCTCTCTCCCCCAGGGTTTTGACTTCGAGGCCTTGCTTTAGCAACACCTCAAAGCTTCTCCCTCTAGTCCTTAGCCGTTTTACCTTTGCATCCTTTAGCTCTTGCATCCTTCACTTTTTGACTCCATTAACCCTAAGGCACTGATCTAAAAGACCTATTGCTTTTGAAGTGAACCTGATCACAATAACTTTCAAAACCTTGAATTAAACCCTAACTACTAACCCTAGCTTAGGAACTAACCTATTAACCTATTGTTGTCGTCATCTTAAGCTATAATATCATTGGTGCAGCTAAACGTTTTTCTTTATAAGCAATTGAACGGTGATTAAAGGCATTAATTGAATGAAGTGTTAATTTGTTGCATTAAATGCCATATTGTTTCCACATTTATTGAAGAACTGACCTAATTTTCATTTGCTATTTATAAACATTGACTTCGTCAACATTTATTATCAAATTGCTTATAAGTGTATCAGATAGTCATTGATTTACATGAAGTACTAACCCATTGATCAAAGCTTGCGTATATCAGTTTGTTGTTGCTTTGTCTCAGGCAAGTATATCTCTTTGGGGGTTTTACTTTGTTATTGGCTGTTTAGCCGGACTATCTGCTCGGTGGTGACTTGTGAGGGGGGGAAATTATCCTTGTCTTATAATCTTTTGCCTTCTCAAAACCCCAGGTCACCGGGGACGTCTCCCCTAGGCCTTACCACCCTAAAGAGAAAGAACCATCCCATTGTGGTGACATTGGGTGGGATTGGTTCCTATTATGCCAGTTTGACTCCCCAACCTTTAGCCTTTATCCTTGCTACAAACTGCGCGATAATAGTACTCATTATACTGAAACAGAGCAGTACTGTTCTTTGATCAGGTGATTACTGACATATCACTATTGTATAACCTTGATATGTATGAGCTTATTAGAACAGGTTTATACATCATGACTAAGCTGTAACCTCAAGTAATGTAATCTACTAACACACTTGAAGTGAATCATTACCCTTCTATTGACACTACTATGATTTCGATTAGGGTATTAGTGTTGTCATATTAGTGAAAGGTTAACTATGCTATTAGCTTTGATTGAGTTCAATGAGGTAAGCTAGTTGTAATCATGTATTTATATTATGTAAAGTATGTACCTCTCATCTTAGAGATTACGTTACTATAGGAAATGTAAGAACACTATGACCTTTATAGATAAGCATGCATATGCTAACAACCCATGTACTTACTTACGTTAGAGGTTGTTCCTTGCTTTCTGAAGAAGAGGTGGTTGTTTCTTATTGAGCTCAATCTAATAATAGTTGTTCCTATCTATGATGCAAAGGTTAAGTTTGGTGCTATAGGAACCAAGAGTAACTTGAATGAATTAAGGAGTACCTCTTTGACTTGATGAACTATTTATAGAGGGTCTGTGCTATAACGCTAGATATTCCCTTTCTATATGGTATGGATCCTGCTATCTTAGATCTCCAATCTTTCCTACCGTCGGGCAATGTCTTTCTAAAATCTTCCCTTAAAGGTGCATCTTAGACGGTTCGAGGGTGAGGACAGTAGGGGCTATATCCTAAGCTAATTAATGACTCAACTTGATAACTAATCTTCCATGCAATAACTAAGAAGAGATCCTAAGCATACTTCCTAGCTCCTACCTACGCTCGAAACCATGCTTCCTAGTCCTAGTTATTAAAGAGTCTCTAAGATAAGGATAGTTCCTAGTTTGTCTATTCCTCTATCCTGATTTATATCTGTTATAGCGCAAGTTTTAGGTTGGGCAGAGCTCGACCCAACCACAAAGAAAGTGCTACAACTTGGGAATCCTACACCCAATGTCACCTCGATGTAGGTCCCACACTTCAAGGGTGACTAGGTCACTCTAGGGAGGCGATCCCGGTGACCCTAGGGGGATTGAGATGGAGATGGAGAGAAATGGAAGTGAAGCCCCTAAAGGTCAAGTTTAAGTGGAATGAAAAGTGGGAAGAGATGCCTTGTAAGTTAAGTGATTGTTGCCCCAAAGGTATATTACTTCTCCAGATGATTGTACCTGCCCGAGACATAAGAAAATCCAACTTGCAATGATATATGTTAGTATGGTTCAACAAGTTAAGCTTGCTGTCCCTAATTTGCAGCAATAGATGACAGTTTATATCAACAAGTAAGACATTCAAATCAGCATGTAAAGCATAAGATCAATCAACAATATTATCAATGAGTATGGCAATCAGGTATGATTGAAAAATGGCACTTTAAGGCTGAATAAAGCAAGCTGTTATAACATGTATTTTTTGCAGAAAATTGCAGCGTTATGGCTGTAGAATTCAATGGCATGCAGCAACAAAATCAACCATGGAAAAATGCCAAGAACTATCCCAAAAGGTGTGCCCTAGTTAGTAGACTGGGTGAGTGAAGTCAGAGAGCTAGTCTAGGGTTAGTTTAGGAGTTAAGAGAGTGTTAGTAGCTAGGGTTATCCAGCCCTAATGGCTGAAGGTTAAAGTTTGTAACAACAATTAAAGTAGTGGGAGAGAGGGGACACCCTAGTAGGGGAAGACTCCTCTCAATGAGGCAAACCAACTTCAAGCGAGAAACCTTTCAAAAGATCAAAATTTGCGTTTCCCAAGGCAATGATTTTATATCTCCAATGCAAAAACTATATGACTAGTGCCTTTACTATTGGATTAATGGAGTCAAATAAAGAAAGAGCTAGAGAAACTACCTCCTTGGGGGTGTAATCCCTTTTACTTCCCAAGGAAAGTTTCTCTAGCTAGGGTTTAAGCTAAGAGGGTGTATGCCCTTATACTTCTATTAGCAAACCCTTGTTTAATCAATAAGATGAAGCATAAAATGATGAAGACTATGGTCGGGGTGTATGCCTTTATACTTCCCACCTAGCTCCTAGCACAACAATCCTTGATTTGAAAAGAATGATAGCATAAGAGTAAAAGACCATACCAAGATCAAGAAAGATGCCAAGATAATCCACCATAAAGCTAGAAAATATCCATCCTAGGCTAGCGCTTCACTCCTCCATCAACCATTCATCAAGATAGCCATAAACAAGTGCACAAGAGACAAATAGAGCCAAGTGTAGCGAAAATTTCAGACCAATACTTCTCACAACGAGGGAGAGTTATCTTAAAATGAGATCTTATGATCTCTTATTTATACAAAATGTCACCAAGGTGACTTGTCCACAAATTAAGGGGTAAGCCACAAGATTAGGGGTCAATAGCCCTAATCTTTCCCCCTTAACAAAGTAATATTAAACAATTCATTTAAAATTTCACTTTTGCACAAATAAAACCCTAATTTACATGGACGTCACCCCTTTAGGGAACGTTTTGGCTCCAGGAGAAGGTCGTTGGTGATGTAGGAGGGTAGTAAGGCTTCCCAAAGCCACGTGTCAAGCATCCAAATGTCTTCCTTCATGGTCAGAGCCTCAAACACCTCAAAACGTCCAAGTGCCAATGCATATCATCTCCCCACCATGCCCTAGCCTCCCCCCCCAAACATGACGTCAAGCTCAAAAAGAGGACGTTTTGCCCCTCCTGGGCAAATCGTTTGGCAAGTGAGGATTGGGCTATGTCGTCCAAGTCATCATCAAGGCCTTCCAAGTCTGATCTTTCTCATCCGGCATGTGGGCCCTTGGCATCCAACCTGTGGGCTTGTAGCCCCATGGAAGCCCAAGCTAGGCTTGTTCTCCCAAAACTGTTCACCAACTAGGTCCTGCAAAGACAAATGAGCACGACTTCCAAGGATCTCAAGTCATAACATCATGATAAGTGAATCCAATCAATAAATAAGACATCTGAGCATGTGCATCAAAGATCACTATATCAACCAATTAATTGCTCAAAGACACTATGCGACTTGTCAAGCTTGAATATGGGAGGGTTGACGAGGTGTCCTATTGGGTAGATCTTGCCCTAGATCAAGGAGAGTTTCAAAGATCTCTCTCTAAGCCATGTAAAGTGGATGAAGTGGTTGGGGTCAAGACTCAATGGGCGTAGGGCTCATGAGATACAAGGGGTGGTAGTGTCTCATTCATGGGTGCCTTTGTAGAGGGTGTGGTACCTTCGTCCGCAATGCACTTTTTCCAAGCCCATCAATTGCCTTTTATTTTTGTTTCTTTGTTTTATTTCAATATAGCATAAGGAGAGGTTGAAGGTCACTGCCCTGGCGTGGTGACCAAATGATGGCAATGTCACCCACAAACACCTAGTGGAAATCAGAAGGCTGGCTCGTGATGAGACCCCCTTTCTCTCAGCCATGCAACTGAGAGCCATTGCCCTGGTTTGGTGACTAGATGATGACAATGTCATACCACTAGATATTCATGGACATGATAGGTCGGCTCTTGATGAGACCTCCTATCCTTCAACTAACCCTTTAAACATTCTTTATTGTATTGTGGGTCCCCTTTATTCAAAGATAAACATTTCATTGCTTTCTAGGGTGATCCCTGGGCGAAGCATCTGGAAGGTTTATATAAGACTTTTATCTTTTACCCAACATCAACCCCTCTGGGCTTTCAACCCCTTCTTCCCATAGAATGAGGGACAACCCCTTCTTGGGTCAATACACCCTAAAATCCCAAGAGATAAGGAAATGGAGGGGAACAATGATAGAAAGTGGTAAGTATGGCCGGGAACGGTACAATGGCTCATTAAGGGAGTTCCCAGTAGCAAACCCATCCCTAAGGAAAACCACTTACTAGGGCACAATGTCAACCACCAAGGTGAAGCAGGGAAAAAGGCATAATGTCCAAGCATATATCATGAAATCTAGAGCAATCTAAGATACACCATACTCAATTGGCTTAAATATTGAAATGATGTTCACCACCATAACACTGACTTGTACCTCATGGAGCAAGGCTGACTACCTTCCGGAAGCCAACTGGTGTGGTGGATGCCATCTGCAAATCTATGACTATCTGTGGTGGTGAGTAGGTTTTCCATCTGTGAAAAGGGTACTGCTGGTCATGTAGTCTCTCGACACTCCATATTTGCAACCTAAGGGCCTTGAGACATAATCTCCTTAGTTATCTACAAAATGGGGATAACAATATCAAGACCTAATATAAAGACTTTCTCTCTCCTAATCCATTCTTAATTAGCAAGATACTACCTACTAATAATCTATCTTATACTTGAAATAAAAGACTAAAGACTAGTTCCTCTACTTCTTTCTAACATAAAGCTTAACTTAAAGAGGTTGTTCTACTATCTTCCACTCCGGAGTAGCAAGATATCTATTTAATGAAGAAAATCCGAGGTCCTATGAGGCTGCCAACTAGGTCTGTCTTTGACCTGAGATTGGCTCTAAGTTTCAATTGTCAAACTGCTCTTTGCTTTTATTTTAGAACAACAAACAGTTCAAGAGCTTTTCTGCTCAATTGTTATGGTTATATGTGCATTTAAGATGCTCTTGCATGTAGTTTTAGTAACCCAACAGTTAGTACATGCATACCTTAATAAATATAACACACCTCTAGATCTTTAAAACTATATAATGCTGATCTAAACTCTAACATGCATGAAATTAGGACACAAGTGTTTTTGGTCAACACGATCCTAGATAAAACCTCCCTGGGGAAAACCAGTTTGGAATGTAATTCTATATAAGTGATGTAAGAAGTATGAGATACAACAAGTACACTAATACAAATGACCTTGATACAATGGCAACTCCTCTCAAGCTGCTATGAAGGTCCAAGAAGATGAATGCGCCCAAGCATAGTGCGCCCTCTTCACTTGTTTCTCTATCTCACTCAAACCTTGCGCCCTTGCTCCTTGTTGCCTTGAAGAAGAAATCCTTGCACACAAAGTAGCTCTTGTGTGCTACCTCTCCAACGAAACAAATCAATCTGCAATCTGTCTAGGCTAGATCATCTCCACTAGGTGTGCGCCCTCCTCCAAGCAAGTATGAACACCACTAAATAATGAGAGTCTAAGCCTCCTAGAGCCCTCCATGGAAGGAGGCGCCCTTGCTTCCCTCATCTATAGCTTCCATTCCCATCTCCATTGCTCTCCTCTAGCTCTCCAAGTGAACAAAAGAGTGAATGAGCCTCCAAAGGTCCTATGCGCCCCTCATATACCTCCATAAGGAAACCTAAGAGATGGATGGTTGAGATCTCTCCATCCCATCTCTAATCAAAGGTTGAGATCATCCCACAATAATCTCACTCATAAACCCACTTTGGGTTAAGTTCCCTAAGTACACTTTATGTCTATTAATTCACCCACTTATTGATTAATTAGGCACTTTTGCCTTAAGTGACAAAAATTCAATTTTTGACCTAAGTGAAGTCAAAATTGAATTAGACATAAAGTACAAGGCACATAGTCCCAATGTACTCAGAACCACCTCCCAAACATCATTGCACATAATGGAGTCATACTCCTCCAGCATGGCCTCTCGCCAAGCTTGCTAGTCAACTGCCTGCACAAATGTCTGTGGCTTTGCATCTGTGATGCTTGTCACCATCGCAAAGTAGGACCCAAGCCTCTCTAGTGCTTTGCTCTCTCTGAACTGTCTCTTGGGCTCTCCTACATTCTCCTTGGCTTCCTTCATGGTCTGCTGAAACCATCTCGATTTCCTCTTCCCTGAAGTAACCAAGGGAGAAGTAAGATCTCCTCGCCCAAGTGTCCCTGCCTCATATCTAATCCCAACACTTTGAGATCCTGAAGCCTATGCACCCTCTTCCAGAACCCCCTACGACTGTGAACCTAAAGTTGTGCAAGGTGACCCTGTCACCCCTGAAACTGGTGTACCAGACACCTAAGGCTGTGCTCCCTCTGAAACATCAATTTGTGCCTCTGCATCATCCTCAATACCGACTCTCGACTTGAGAGACCTCCATAAAGCTCTACCCTCCTCAAATCTAACATCTCTGCTCACCACCACTCTCTGCTGTGATGGAATGTAAATCCGGTAGGCCTTTGAGACCTCTAAGTACCCAACTAGAATCTCCTGCCGGGCTGTGGGGTCTAGCTTTGTCCTCCTCTCTGAGGGGACATGAGAATAAGTCAAACGACCAAAAATTTTGATGTGCTCAACATCGAGCCTTCTACCAGTCTTTTTCCCCAAAATCCTGTGGGGACTCCTGTTCTGCAGATAAACTGCAACAACATTCGCCTCAGCCCAAAGGTATAGAGGCAAACTCTGATCATGCAACATAGATCTTGCCGCACCTGTAATTGCCCAGTTCTTCCTCTCGACAACCCTGTTCTGTTGGGGGTTGTAAGGCACGGTCATCTGTCTTCTGATCTCTGCATGGGTATAGAAGTCTAGAAATTCCCTGGAGGAATACTCACCTCCGTTGTCTTCCTGCAAGACCTTGATCCTCTTTCCTCTCTGGTTCTCCACAAGAGCTTTGAACTCTTGGAACCTTTTGAAGGCCTCACTCTTGGCCTTCAGGAAATAGATCCAGGTCTTCTTGGAGCGGTCATCTATGAATGTGAGATAGTACTCACAACCACTCAAGGACGTTCGATATATGGGCCCACACCAGTGTTGCCAAAGCGCGAAGCGAAGCGGGAGCGTTTTTAGGAAGCGAAGCGTCGGGAGCGTCATTTTCAAAAAATCCTCGGAAGCGAAGCGTCCCGGAAGCGTCTATTATATATATATAATTTTTTTTATATATATATAAAAAA
>SNQJ01S0145058.1:43920-65941 GCA_010110895.2 Picea sitchensis
GGGGGCGCTTCTGGTAACACTGGCCCACACACATCTGTGTGTACTAAATCTAGTACCCCAGCTGACCTGCTGTCACTGCTGGGAAAAGAAGCCTTGGTAAACTTACCAAACACACACCCTCTGCACACATCCTGATGCTCTGAACTGAACTGTGGTAGTCCTGTCACAACCTCTCTCAGTCCTCCAAGAGCCCCATGATGAAGGTGTGCCATCCTTCGATGCCACAACTCACACAACTGATTGCTGCTGTCGCTACTCGTTGCCAAAGCATGCAGGGGGTGAAAAAGCAGTCTGTATAGTTTCCCATCCTTCTCTCCAATCACCTGCCTTGAGGTGAGACGGGACCCCTTAGGGTGTATGAGGACCTCTGTCCCTCTGAAGGACATCTCAAGACCCCTATCCTGGAGGGTGGAAACTGATATCAGATTCTTCTTCAACCCAGGGATGTAGAGAACATCCCTGAATGAAATAGGTGGCATACCATCTCTTTGAAAGGTAACTGTGCTACACCCAACAACTCTGACTATGGTGTCATCACCAAGAGCAATCTCCATCCCGACCTTTGTATCTCCGAAGTCAGTAAAATGCTCTCTAACACCAGTCATGTGGCTCGAAGCCCTGCTGTCTCTGTACCAGATACTGGGTGTCGTCTCAATTGAAGTGCAACATATGAGGAAGGCACACTCCCTCTCAAACTGTGCCTGAAACCCTGCCTCATCTGCTGTAGCTGCTGTACCACCCTTCTTCTTCCTGTTGGGACACTATCCAACATAGTGCCCCATCCTCTTACAAGCAAAGCACTTCACTTTGCTCATATCCCTCTTCTGCCCACTGCCACTCTCTCCCTGTGGCTTGGCCCCCATCTTGGGACCCTGTCGTGCACCCTTGCCGACCTTCTTCTTGCTCTTTGTCCAAAGAGAAAGATCCTCATCACCCTCAGATATCCGTTGCTGTCCTGAAGACCTAGAGCTGCACCTCAACTCCTCTTGTACGAAATCGTCCCAAAGTCTCTCCCAAGTAGGCATGACCTCCCGGGCAACAATACCTCGTACAAATGAACCCCAAGGTTTGGAAAAGTTGTTTAAAGCTGTCCTCACCATAAAGTCTGTATCCACAGTCTCTCCGACCGCTGCTAACTCATCTATGATCTGAGTGAATCTGCCAAGGTATGAAGTGACGGACTCAGTGTTGAGCATTTGAATGCTCCTGAGTTTGGCCTGCAGAACCATCTTCAGGTTCTGGTTGGGACTCTGGTAAAGCTTGCACAAGGATGCCCATATCTCAAATGCATAGTCTTTACCAGTCAAGTGGGGTATAGTGTGATCCCTCACTGCATCACAAATAGTTCGTTTCGCCTTGGTGTTTTTCTTTCTGAAATCTGCATCCAACAAAGGTGATGGAGCAGGTGCAGGAGGGAATCACCACGGGAGCTTGAACTATATCCCTCAGTTCAAGATCCTCCAAGACGAAAAATGATTCTGGTCTTCCAAGGGGACCAGTTGCTAGCTCCGGCTAGCCTATCCTCTGCCCGCATCTGGGATATCGACATATCTGACCACTCAACTCACACTGATGCTACAACTGTAAAAGAGCACTGCCTCACTCCTGTCAACATAGGTGTGAAAAGAGGCAGTCAAACTACAACCTCACTCCTGACAAAACAGGTGTGAAAAGAGGTTGTACAAAATCAGCCTCACCCCTAGCAATATAGGTGTGAAAAGAGGCTGAAAACTAGGTCCAACAACAGTCCTACAATTGTCCTACAAATCACTGCCCACAAGCTGCCACAAATCACTGTCAACAAGCTGCCAAGAAATCTGCCCACTAGCTGTCAAGAAACTGTCCAAAATCAACAAGACTTAGCCACCAAGGCTCTGATACCATGAAGAAAATCTGAGGTCCTATGAGGCTGCTAACTAGGTCTGTCTTTGACCTGAGATTGGCTCTAAGTTTCAACTGTCAAACTGCTCTTTGCTGCTGTTTTAGAACAGAAAACAGTTCAGGAACTTTTCTGCTCAATTGTTAATGGTTATATGTGCATTTAAGGTGCCCTTGCATGTAGTTTTAGTAACCCAACAATTAGCACATGCATACCGTAATAAATATAACACACCTCTAGATCTTTAAAACTATATAATGCTGATCTAAACTCTAACATGCATGAAATTAGGACACAAGTGTTTTTGGTCAACACGACCCTGGATAAATCCCCCCTGGGGAAAACCAGTTTGGAATGTAAGTCTATATAAGTGATGTAAGAAGTATGAGATACAACAAGTACACCAATACAAATGAACCTGATACAATGGCAGCTCCTCTCAAGCTGCTATGAAGGTCCAAGAAGATGAATGCACCCAAGCATAGTGCGCCCTCTTCACTTGTTGCTCTATCTCACTCAAAACTTGTGCCCTTGCTCGTTGTCTTGAAGAAGAAATCCTTGCACACAAAGTAGCTCTTGTGTGCTACCTCTCCAATGAAACAAACGAATCTGCAATCTGCCAAGGCTAGATCATCCCCACTAGGTGTGCGCCCTCCTCCTATAGTGCGCCCTCCTCCAAGCAAGTGTGAACACCACTAAATAATGAGAGTCTAAGCCTCCTAGAGCCCTCCATGGAAGGAGGCACCCTTGCTCCCCCCATCCATAGCTTTCATTCCCATCTCCATTGGTCTCCTCTAGCTCTCCAAGTGAACAAAAGAGTGAATGAGCCTCCAAAGGCCCTATGCACCCTTCATATACCTCCATAAGGAAACCTAAGAGATGGATGGTTGAGATCTCTCCATCCCATCTCTAATCAAAGGTTGAGATCATCCCACAATAATCTCACTCACAAACCCACTTTGGGTTAAGTTCCCTAAGTACACTTTATGTCGATTAATTCACCCACTTAGTGATTAATTAGTCACTTTTGCCTTAAGTGACAAAAAATCAATTTTTGACTTAAATGAAGTCAAAATTGAATTAGACATAAAGTACAAGGCACATAGTCCCAATGTACTTCCCTCTTGTGGTTAGAGACTCAAAACCAGAAGGGGACCACTTCCCAAGGTACCCAAATCTCAACATTTAAGGGGGTAACCCCTTTGTGGAGGAGAAGCTCCTCTGTTGGAGAAAGTTGTCCTATGAATATTAATAGAAGACTTCAAAGGCTCTATGGCATAGAGTAGATCCTCTTCCTATTAAGATAAGACCTCCTGTATAGTTAACCGAACGTAAGTGAACTCAATTTCTTCCCCGCCTGAGCAGAGCTAGGTTGTCAGTATGCCTAGCCTACCCGGGCCTGGGGATCAAACAATGACAGATAGGCGATCAAGTTCCCTCTACAAGGATGGACAGGCGATCAAGTGCCCTCTACAAGGACGGATAGGCAATCAAATTCCCTTTACAAGGAGGTAAGACCCACTATTGTAGTACGGTCAAGGGTGAGGGTCAAGCAATCCAATGGTGATGGTCAAGCAATCCAATGGCAGAGGGAAATAGTCAGCCTAGCCCTTCCCCTTTCTGATTAGGAGCTTGATGTTGTTCTGTGAAGCCCTGGCTCGAGGATCAAACAATGATGGACATGCAATCAAGTTCCCTCTACAAGGATGGATTGGGTGTCTTGAGAAGGCAATCCCCTTTTAAGTTGGGTATCTTGAGAAGCAATTCCCTTCAGATCCACTAGGCAATTCAGAAGAAAAACCTTCTTTCACGGTAAGACAAGCCATTTTGGTAAGACTAGCCGTTTCGGTGAGAAAAACAATTTATCACGGTAATACAAACCATTTATCACAGTAAGACAAGCCGTTTTCTTCTCATTTATGAACTCGAAGTGCTTTTCACGGGTAGGAAGATGCTTCTGATTTATGAGTGGGTCTATCAACTGCAGCTTGATTATTGGATGCCGTAGCCTTTGCTAGTGGTTTTGTCACCCTTGCTTATGTTGCGAGGTCAATAGCTTTTGGTCCTGCATGGTATACTAAAATACTTTGCTTGCTTTGATGCTTCCTTTGCTTCCTTAACTACAACTACATCTTCAACAATTGCTACTACTTACTTGTGCAGGTGAAGCTGGAACCAAGCGAAGGGATATTGGGCAAGGTAGTGGTGGTTATTCAACTTACACTAATGTGCTGCTTAGTCAATTGCAGAAACAAGTGCATAATCAACATAATAAATAAACAACATCGACTGGCCATATTAAACTGTGTTGTGTAAAACATAATGAAGGAAGGACAAAATCAATGGCTTAAACAAATGGATCTACTGAACCAACAACTTAATCTACTGTTATTGGTGCATCTTCTTATAGTTATTGAGATGTATGCTACTACCCTTGCTGACTTTGCTACTAGTGGTGGTACCTATACCTCCTATGATGCTACTGGTGTCATTGGATTTGGATAGGATGCCTTTGCTACTCAGTTGGTTTTGACTATCTAACTGGTTCTTAAGCTACCTTTGCTAAAGGTACTACTGGCACTGGTACTAGTTCTGGATCGTAGACAACGACATAATTGATTGCTTCAATCAATCCACTGATGCACCTAACTTATGTCCTTGCTTATGGGTAAACAACTATATCAAATCAATCAACTGTATCAACTACTGATGTTGTTGGGCCTCGATCAATCAAATCTACCTATGCTATTAGCCATTTCGTTCATTGTAAAGTTCTGATCCAACCTTGTAGGGTATCTCACCTACACAAATCCAGGTTAACACCTGATTGTCACACCTTATTGCGTATAACTCTAGTATAACAAAGAGGAGATATAGGCAAAGCCTATATTATATCTTAGATATCTATCTCTTACTATAGATATATATAGATACCTATATGGAAGATGCACATATATATATATATATATATAACTAGGAAATGTATATAGCATCCATATTAGGTATAGTGAGTAATAAAGATTCAATTTGTATGTAAGATATAGATTCATTCATTCAGTGTGTATGTAAGATATAGATTCATTTATGAATTATGGAAGAGATATATTCATTCTGTCTGTCTATAAGATATAGATTTTGTCTGTCAGTAGAGAAAGGCAATAACAGTCTTATATATGCGATAGAATCAACCTGTCCGAAAACATGTCTCGACCACCCTATTCCTCTCGCTCATCCGAAAGCATGTTTTGACCACTGCTAGGAGCCCGCTATTTGCTTGTTCTATTCCATCGATAGTTAGTTCGAATGTGCCATCGATGAGCCACAAGTCTTCTTGTTTGCGCTTCCTTGCCCATTGCTAGTGGGATTCTGTTACCCCTGGTGGGGAATCTGGTGGAACTTGATCGGTTGGAAGGTGTGAAAATGCTAGAGGGATATAGAAGTGTTCTTGACAAGCCATATGGAAGTGTTCTGGCGAGCCATCTTTTTTTTTTTAGTCCCAACAAGCCATCTTAATATTAAGTATTATGTACAAGCTAGAATGAAGTATGATGTACGAGTTAGAGTGAATCCTTTGCTTTGCTAAGCTCCGCCAGGCATTGAGCTCCATTTCTTATTGGTTCTGTTATGGGTCAAAAATGCCCCTGATGAACTCTCTATTGGTTATGCAAGTCTCGGGGATTTCTTCTGTGATTATGTAGTAGCTGCAACAAATCTTGATTATTACGTAGCCAACATCCATAGGATTTCTTTTTGATTATGTAGCAAATCTCGAGTGTTTTCTCTTCTCCGATCCGGGACATGACATATGTTACTAACTCTTTCATTTCGATCCGATCGATAGCATGATCCCACCATTCATATACTTATTATTGCAACCCACCCGTCCTTTTGAAGAGTTGATAGTTTGTAGTCAACACAATATGTATAGTTTCTGGGAGTACATAACCTTTATTTATTTACCCAGTGGGCCATCGATTCAAAACCGGTTGAAAGAAATGAAAGGAGGAAGGGCCAAAACACTTTATTCCATTGGCCGCCTTTTCCGAAGTGCTAAGCAGTTGAAGATTGAAAATCTAGTGAAGATAGAGGTGTTGAAGCCGCATAAACGGGAAGTATGAAACAATTTGAAGCCCTCTCTCTCTATAGAAATTCACGAGAGTCTAGTGATAACCATCTACAACATGCATTACCAAGGCGTATCTCCTTATTATTGTTCCATGGTCAGCAGTCCCATTATTCAGTTAGTGAGCCCTACTCAATGGAGGAGCGAGATCCATTGCACTAGCCATAGCAAAGAAAAAGTAGTGAAGTTTAGGTGGGGTAGAGCAATGAATAGGTAAAAGAAAGCATGAGAAAAAGGGTTTTTGGTATAGAAGCATTTGTTTGCCCCATAGTTGGAAAAGGTGCATGGGGAGGATGATTGGTAAACCTTCTCCCGATATCTAGAGCTTGAAAGTTCTAACCCATCTCTATAATGTTTGCAATGGCTAGCAATAGGAGGAATAATAGGCTAACTAGGCAAAATCAGAACAAGGGCAAAATATGGGGGGCTATTCCTAAGTTTAGAAGTTTAGGATGTTGAATATTTCATATAGACGAAGGCAGATCTATAACATGTGAAGCACCAAACCCAAGCCATTGAGAAAGAAAAAATATAGGCAGGGGAAACAGTCTTTTTGTACCAGATGTGGGAGCATAATCGCTAGAGCTAAGCACTTCTTAATGTAGTGTACCGAAAGAGATAGGTCAATCAGGGAATTCTGTCAATTGGAAGGAGTTTGGTATTGCGGGTGCAACCAAACCCATTTAGAGATTTCTAAACCATTCTTTCTGAACATTATCAACTATTGGGCAAGGGCCCTCCCTACCCATTTTGAGGCCCGGTCGGCCCGACTCGTCGAAATCACTATCATTCTCTTCAAGCGACTTTCCTTATTGCTACGGTTATTAGTCCAGGTAGTTGAGCATTATAACCTCGCTATCACCACTAGAACTATGTAGAACGAAGAGAAATACATTAGTTTACTCCATGCATCAGTTTCATGATTCATCCCATCACTAGTACCTTGGGATGGGAAATCATTATCACTATCATTCCGGAGAAGCAAATGGCGAGCAAGTCGAGTAAAGCCAATTCAGTGAATTAGTACGGATTAGGAACAATCACTCGTAACGAAGGTGGCTAATAACCATTTTCTCAATACTGGCTGGGCTTTAAGGTGAAATCATCTCTAATTTCTAGCTATAAGAGATAGAGCTTTATTTATAGCGGTTTGAATAAGTAGGCAACATGCGGAATTATGAGGAACGCGTTTAGAAACAACAAGAGGATGAAGTGGAATAACTGCTTTTGGAAACACATTTGAAAGCTCCTTAGTTGCGGAATGTGTATCTATCTAAGTCTCTAAACTAATCATTCCTAAACCAATATAAGCATTTCTCTAAGCATTCTAACCATTTCTAAGCCGCCTTTCTGACTGGCTCGAATGGAGAAGCCAATCATTTTAGTGAGTGTGTCTGGGTTCTATCAATCTTCAAATAGTGTGGAACACAAAAGGGGGTCTGCAACACACGCTTTACTCCAAGAGGTGGGAACTAGTAGATAGCAGGATGGATGGGAATCAAAGCTTTATAGCTAATGGGTAGCACTTCTAATTCACTTGGATAATCGGTATCATTCAATGCAAAGACAAAGCTTACTCATTCAGAGCCGGGGTAGGTTCCTTCTATAGTGGGATATCAATCCCAGTTAGAGATTGCAAAGGATCTACATGTTACGTAGGGGGTAGGTGGGATAGATAGGTTTACCGAGAGCTAGGTCATTCATAGGGGCTCTATTCGGGTGGGGTAACCAGAATCGTCGAAGCGAAACATTGAGATCAAGGTCGGTTTGATTTCTACTGGAAGCCAATCAATTACTGGAATATGAGAGCGAATCAAACGGGGAAAGATTAGGAAGACTGACGAAAGACTAGGTTGGAGTAAGAGTTTCATCCCCATCATCAGCTCCATCGTCATTCCCATCTCAAGCTCCCTCAAATCCATATCTATCGAATCTATCTCCATCTGGTAGAGCATTTGAATCGGGTCATGATTTAGCAACCCAACTCCCTCCTATTGGTTGGTTGAGGTCCATCCGGTTCATTTGTGGTGGTGGTGATCGATGCTCCACTAAGCTATTGCTTACCCACTTGCTTGCTGGCTGGTTTACACCGGAGTGATTGCACCGTCCAGCCAACCACGACCCTAGGTTCATTCGTGGTGGTGGAAAACTCTACTAAGCTATTGTTTACTCTTTCCACAGTGGCTGTCTCCGCTCCTATCCCTTGTGGTGCTTTTCAATCTCAGGTGCGCTGCCCATTAGTTTCTCTTATTCTCTATGGTTGGCGATGTCAGTCAGATCAGATCATTGCATGGCTGCATGTCCGATGTGCTCACTTGAACTTGATCTGGGTGGAATGATCGAAAGGAGCAAGCTGTTTCCCTTTTAAAACAATAGCCTCTCTACTCTCTTTTTTATCCACCTCCCTCTCTATTTATTTTTGATCTCCCTCCGAACAGAACAACAGTATTTGAAGGGCGGGGGTGATGCCTCCGTTCTATATATAGATAGATGAACATACATAAAGAAGCCTATCTCTCTTCTATCTGCCTACCATACATACCTCCCGTCTTATTGTTTCTCCCCTCCAGTCGGTCCATTTCAATCAAGAAAGCCAAGGCCAAGGCTGGAGAGGGCAGCTAATATAAGGAGATAAGAGCTTTCCATTTCAATTCCGCCAAAAACTCCATACATATCATAGTGAGCTCCCGCCTCTGGACTTCTGGATGGATCACTCTATGATAACCGCACTTCCCAGTCTATCTCACATCCCTTAACCTCACCGCGGCGGCTGTTTCACGACCTTACCTCTAATGCTTTTTAAGTTTTAGAAGGATTTTGGCAGAGTGATGGTGTGGGATTATTGTTACAAACTTCCGTCCAACCCTCGTCTTGACTAGGGTATTCTTTAGGCTTTTCTTTAGCAGGTTGCTTCTTTGTTGGTAAAATAGGGTGAAGTAGGCTGATATGTGCAAATGTGGGGTGCCCATGTAAGAACAATCTCTTATCTTGTGATCAAGATCATTGGAAGCAACAATTGGGTAGATTAATATAGTTCACCTTTCGGGCTAACCTTTGCTCTACTACCCTTAATGTCAATGGAGTCTTCCGGGTCTGGTAGTAAAAAGATGATATGGGCCAAATTAGCTAAACTTTCTAAATGGGAAACAAGACAGTCCATGAATTGCCTCTCGGTCCTAACTAGGCATTGAACTTGAGTCGACTTGTTGGCTGAGAAGGGTTTGTCTGAACTGGGACACATCCATTGCCCTTGCTTGAAAACTTTTGCTGAATGTGCATGTTTGATAGATTGAAACAGGATAAAGTTGTTGGTGAGTTTTCTGTTAATCACAACTTTCTAGCCAAGAGGCTCCTAGCTTTCTTTCATCCAGTTATGTAGTCACCTCAGGTGGAATATGATTCAAGAAATTCCTAACTAAACTTGGCTAAGCTTGTCTACATCCTTAGTATAATCTACCTCAATGCAGTATGTGCATGCATGCATGCATAGAGATGGTTTGGGCTCAAAAGAATGAAGCTTTTCATAAGAATAAGAGTCTGTGATTACCTCTGGTACTCTGGGAAGAACCTGTTTACTTTTGAAGCCACCATGGCTGTCCTCGCTACCTACAAGAGTCGGTTGCAAGTCCTTGGAAGCCATAGAAGGAAATTTAATGCTTCCTTAATCAGGGAATGGAAACCTGCAGCAAGAAAAAAGTCAAACACATGCAGCAATATAGGACTTTCAATTTGCAAATGAAGGGGCTAAAGGGTATAATAATACAGAGTAGCGGCTAATCAGTCAGAGAATAAAGGCCATACAAAGCAGAAAATCTCTGTTGCACAGCCTAGTTTCCACTGACTGGGCTCCTCAATACGTTGTCACTGGAAAAGCTAGACTTGTAGTTTAGTCATGGATAATTTTTCATTGTAAAGGAAGGTCTCACAGTTAGGCTTTTTGTATGAGTTGCACTGTCAAAAATGTAAAGAAAAAGTGCATATCTGCTGATATGGCAATCAAATGTAAAACTGGTGACTCAGTCATCACTGGCAAATTTTGTGTGGAAATAAGTTATTTAACTGGATAGATTCAGAAAAACAATATTTACTAGGTAGAAGCAAGCTATGTGATCTACATTTGCTGTTCCCTTGAAATTGACTACAATCTTTAATCTTGAAGCATATTTGTGTGAAGGTCAATGGTTATATCACCAATATGAACGACAACTCTCTTTTAAATAACGTAAGCCTTTTATGTCCATAGGTGATGGAAGGGATGTATTGAAGAAAGAAGCTTGTCATAAGGTACCACCCATATGACTGAGATATACGATCCCACAGCCTTGAATGCCATGCCTATACTTTGGAAGATTGATCCACAATAATTTATTAAAACATTTTGAAACAGTTTATGCTAGATGGCTTTTCTGCCCCTGCTTCATTTTGCTGTCAAAATGGGCAAATGTATAGCATGTTCTACTTGAAGCTCTAGAAAAGATGTGAGATATCCCTGGAAGTCTCTAGTTACGACTTTTTCTTGTTGATGTGACATAATGTTATTTTGTTTCAGCAATTTGACTTGCTTAATGCTGACATTTCATTATGTAACCAAGGGTGATATTTTTTGATACTAGTAGGAATCATTCAAAGGTTGAGTAGTTCATGTGTTGGAAGGGATGGAAAACACAACCACAGTTCATGCGGCTTATGTATTTTGAGAAGCTTAATTTTTAAAATTGTTATGGATTCTGGTTAAACTTAACTTTGGGATATTTTCAATGGTAACAAATGATTGCAATATTAATAACTTCAGCTGGCATTCTTGTTATGTTCAAGCCGTTTCTGTAAATTCCATTTCCATGTTTGATATAGCTCACGTTAGATCAATGACTCATTTATTGTTATTGTAGTGTTGGCCCTGCTGATATCGTTTTTGGTTAAGCAAGCATATTTTAAGGAGAGGTTCAGTGTGACAGTTCATGGTTAATGATGGGTCTGCCAGGCCTGTTGATATGCAGTGCATTGCCCATTCCCGTGTTTAAAACATGTCACACTTTTCTTGAGAAGTAGCTTACCAGTAAAGTCTGATGTAGCTTTTGGAGAAATGTGCTGTTACAGGAACCTTTTCATGTAGTACGGGAGGTTGTCCTACACATATAGCAGCATAGTAGTTTGTCTTCACATTAAGAAGGAAGTTTCATGGCACAATATCGTATGATTTGTTCAGAGTTGTTCTTAACTAACTGTTTTCGATTGTTTAATATGCAGAGAGTTCATCCAGTCTCATCTACCCTCGTTCACCAAGAACAATCCTCAGGTGGAGGTGGTCACTGAAATGATGCGTGGGAAGCATCCGCATTTGAGAGGATATTATAGTGAGCTTTACTATTTTTCATCTCCTTGCTTTTTTATCTAGTCTCTGACAAAGGAGCCTCTTTGGTACTTTGTTCTTAAAGTGAAATTGTTTGTTGTCGTATATTATAACCATAGCGGAACAAAAGAAGCTTCCATGTATACTGCTTATCTGATGTACTTTGCTGATCTGATATGTAGGGTGCAAAACAGTGCGAATGGTAGATTCTAGAAATTTGGACCCCAAAGATATTTTGCTACAGGCAATAAGACTCCGAAATGCCTTGGGACTCAAAGTGACCAAATTGAAAACTCGACATATGATTACAAAGCCAAGTGTTCAGGGAACATGGAAGACTGATCTCAGAATCTGAAGTTAGTTATTGCAAGCTCTATCTTTGTGCAATATGTTCTGCACACCAGCCATGCTAGAAAACGTTGAGATTCCTCTGAAGATAAAATTCATAACTGAAATTTTAGTAACGTGCTAAGTCTGAATGGAAGGCTACGGGATTAAACTTTATTTCATATTACCTTTAGAAGGGTATTCCCAAGCACTTCCATTTGAAGTGCATTTTAAGTTGCTTGTCATGATTGAGGACAAGTCTGCACCAATCTATGGATTTTACTTATTTCTCCACACTAACAATCGACCTAAGCTGCTGGTTGAACACAATTATTGTTTTTCACCTTCTGTTCCCAAATGATCTCAGTTTTTTACAATTTAGTTGGGGATCGGGCCTTTTAAAAGGGTATAAGTACTGTACCAGGTTGAATAGCAACAGAAGTTAGTGTCTATCTAAAGGAAACAGGATTCCACATATTATTGGGATGAAAATATTTCACCGCAGCTACAGAGGTACTGATGGTTTTCAGTTATGTTTGAACGGTTAATGGAGTAAAGCCCTAAATGTTACCATGATCAAGAACTTCATGCTCATGTAGCTAAATTCTGGTTGGTCAGACCTCCTAGGCAATGAATTGTTCACGGGGCGTGGTGAACATGTGGATTAAAATGACAAAGTGGTCAAAGGTGCTGGAGCTTGTTTCAAGTTTATTGTACGTTCATTCCTGCACACATACATGTAAGGGCACCTCAAGAGATTCATAATGCTTGCCACAACTTTAGTCACAATAAGAAGGCCACAATTTTTTTTCTATCTAAACCTCTTTATATTGTAATATTTATATAAAACTAGTTTTAAAAGTAATCCTATTCTCATAGAAGCGAGAGTCTCTCCCCATTTAGAGCATAACTATGACTAGATACTTAATATACAGGAACAATATAAATGTGGAAGACAAGAGATTTCCTTGTTTGCTTCAAACACTAGTCGAACAAGTAGGGTTTTCATAAAGATGTCAAGTCTTGGTTAAATCATTGGGGAATAAAGGAAGAAGTCACTTTGCATAATAATGATAATATTGAAAATATTGTTACATCTAAATTTAAAGGGAAATTGTGGTGTGATAAGAATTAGATGATAAAAGAAAATTAAGATACTATAAGGAGGTGACCAACCCAAATCTAGAGGTTCAAAAGTATCTCTATGTTTTGACTAGTGTTAATAAGAAAATCAACATTGCTAAAATAAGAACATACTCTCATGAGCTCCATAGTGAAACATGCATTGAACAAGTCATGGGTTGAATTTTTTTTGTCATCTTTGTGATATTAAGTGGGTTGAAGATGAAAACTGTTTTTTCTTAAAATGTCATGCATACATCCACATTAAATCACAATTTCAAATATTTGTTACAACACCAACTTTCTTAACCTTTTAATTGATCAAAACTATGGTAATTTAGGAACGTTTTTCTTAATGTTTTTCGAGCTTAGAAATAAAGTTGTAAAACAAACCAATCAATTTTTTTTTTTATCTCAAGATCTGATCAACCAAATTTGGTATGTAACCGTCATTATCAATGTATTATATGAATTGTTCAAAAAATTAAAAAAATATTCCTATTTTAGTGTAAATCTGCAAAGCAATTAAATTTTTTAATTTTAATAATATTTACTTAGAATATTTAGGTAAAACTATTGCCTCTATGAAACTTATAAAATTCCAATTGTCCTATGTTTTTCCATTTATGGAAGATTAATGATGTAATGCATAACTTCTTAATAAAAAACCACCATTTAATCTTGGTGATACATCGCTCCTCCCAAGAACCCCTTAGGTCATGCTTTTCCATTTATAAATGATTAACAATGTAATGCATAACTTCTTGATGAAAAACCATGCTCACAAGAATCTCTTAGGTAATGCTATGTTTGATATAAACATGCACCTTAGATGAGTTTATGCCTTTTAAAGAAGGGGTGTGTCATTAGTATATATTTGGTATTTAGAGGATGGCTTAGATATGAAGAGCCTTGTTTTAAAAAAAGTGAAGCTCATATTCAAAGTATAATTATGAAACCATTGCCTCTCTTGCAACTATGAGATGAGAATGTTTATTTGCATTTTGTATATTTGTAAAATATAATATACGTTTGCATTTTTTTAACTCCTTAATTATCTTACTCAAGATGTAGCACTTTGTGAATGATATAGGGTCAATGAGATGGTGTGAAATCAATGTTTATGTATTTTTATCTACGCTTAATCTTATATCTTGCATTGCGAGGCTTTAGAATGGTGTTATCCCTACATATGATTGGATGCACCAAGTTTGGTCTTGAGATCTCAAATCATATAGACCATTGCAAAAAATATCAAGCTTATTGTTTATGATGTGAAGAAGACATTTTAGGTTCAGAGGTTGATAATTGAGAGGAAATTATAACTAACTTTTTGACTTAGAGTAGATGGAATTTTGTGGATAATACCAAGAAGTTATAATCGATGTGTTTTTTATAATGTTTAATCCTCAATAAGATGAGATATTACTGGAATCATTACAAGGATTGGAATGATCTTATTGCGTTTGTCCAATCATACACAAATAAAGGATTCAAAACATATCCCTTTGTGTACATTGATTGACACTTATCACAATTAGTAAAAGTACCTTAACTCTCTCTAATCACTTTGTACAATAAGTGAGGGACACCTATAAAAAATAAATGTTAGTGGATCAAATCATAACAAGTGATCCCTATTCCCAGGGATGAGTGTTAGTATGTTGTGAAAGGGAGTGTGAGGAAATGCCTTGGAGGCTCTAGTGTGGTCCTTGTGATGAAGAAACCCAAGGCACTTTTTGAAGGTGGATGAGATTCATCGGGCTTGGGGAGCATAAGTTTGAACCACATTACATTGGATCGAGTTTAGAGATAAGCCCGTGAAGGCATTTCTAAAGCTTTGGGCACTAAAGAGGCCTTTGAAAGAATTGCAATGCTCAAAACTAAAACAAGGTGAATTTCCAAACTAGGGGATATTGAGAAAGAACTTGTAAACCAATATAAAAACGTCTTCTAGTGGCAAGGAATGATTAAGGATTGTAAGTTGGCCATGCAAATTTACCTCAACAATGTCCCTTGAACATGAAAGATTATGTGACTAGGGGTTGACCTTAGAAGAGCAAAAATGACCTTGATGGTGATCACTCATGATAAGTTCTCCAAACTTGACGGATATCCATGTGAGTTTATAAGGTTGCATGGGACTTTGTTGAGTTGAATTTGGGGCTAGTGTACAAGGACGYTGTACATAAACAATCATTAAGGAACATGTCAACAAGGGGTTGATTAAATTTATCCCCAACCTTGGGGACCCAAAGTTGATTAGCAATTGGAGGCTCGTGACTCCATGAAAGGTTTCTTACAAAATCTTAGCCACAGAATTAGTCGTTCAATGTAAGTACACATTGCCAAAGAATTAATCATTTAGTGTAAGTAAACATTGCCAAAGATTGTTAGACTTGAGAAAATGAGCTTTACTAGAGTTTGTTTCATCTTAGGAAAATGTCATTGTTGTTTGGGAAGTTATCGAGTGGGCTAGGTCCCTAGGCCTATATGTCTTGTTTATTAAATTGACTTTGAGAAGGTATATGATAGAGTGGAGTGACCCTTCATTCTTGCAATTCTTAAAACGTTGGGTTTTGGACAATTTTTGGCAAGTGAAAACTCTCATCATAGACATAGTATCCACCTCTTTATTAACCAAACCAAATTAGAGGAGATTGGTCTTTTTGTGTCAATTAGGCAATGTTGCTTGCTTGCTTTGGTGTTGTATGTTATCTCTGCAAAATCCTTGGTTCCCTTCTCCAACATAAGGCTGCTTGACAATGCTTATATATATCTTCTATTTAATCAGGAGCACTCGTGCATTTTATCTTATCAATCATGGTTTCCAATGTACTTGTGAGATGTCGCGCACTGTGTGTGCGGCCTGCAAATTCTTATCTTGCACTAGTTTCTTAATATGCTTCTACAAAAATGAAATTAAATTGCGAAAAATCAAAACACACAAGAACTATATTCGAACACTTGTGACTTCGAGTCTAATGTATGGCCCCTCTGAGAGCGATATCATCAGTAACCTAGTCTTGTGATATCACTTCTCTTGCTTTGTAATTAGAGTGTGTTCTCATAATCTATTTCTACAACCAAGCATTATACATGAATCAAAGCAAATCAATTCTAGGAAAGAAGTAGACATAAATACGATACAAACTACAACATAAACAATTGGACATAAACACGGTACAAGCTACAACATACAATTGCGGGAAAGTAAGCAAATCATACTTAAATTGAAATACTCAAAAAGAAATAAAAGAGGATTGAATTCCTCAATGCCCTGTTCTTGTGGAGTGAGCTCTGCCTCCAATAACATGGCAACAAACTTAATCTACAACAACAAAAACTAGTTAAGCACACACATGAAAATGAGCAAATTGTAATCTAAGTTAAAAATCGGATTTCAAGAACTTGTAGTTTTATTCCATCACGAATTTGGACATTGCTCTAAGAGTCCCTCCCTTTGGAATGGATATGACACTCTATTTTATACATAAACTTTCTTGCAACTAAAAACCCACTTGAGGATAAGAGATTCCCAAGTGATTACGACAATTTGCTAAATTTACAACTCATAACTAGATAGTTCCAAGATTCTAGCTAACCCCATAAAATTTAGAATACCACGGACTGCAAAATTTGTAATTAGTTGTGTGGGTTACAACAACTTGCCCAAAATACATTCAAGAGCCATGGAGTTGTGGAAAAACTCATTTTAGATGTTGTTGCAACTCTCTCCCAAGCATCAAGGACGAATTTGGAACTGATAAATATATGGAAAAAAGTATTTGCAGACACGGGTATCTAGAAATCCGCCCTTGAACAATAAAACACTATATCTCATCATTTATTAACTTCCCCAAATGATCATGACACTAAATTCGTGACACCTTCATTAGTTCTTTGAATGGATGCTTAGATATCTTCTAATTGTTGCTCCCTTGATTATTGGGTATTTAAATTCGTGGCATCTTTTATTAGATTGCCTCCCTCTAGAAATCCATGGCTTTAAGAACACAATTGGTTGCTAGATTCACAATGTGGTGTTCCAATTATGTTTCCTTCTCACCCAAGATACTTGCAGGCTAACAACCATCATACGAGGATGCCATGGATCCATGGAAAACAATAGTTGATCACGTGGCACCCTGCAAACAAAGATAAACACAAATACGTTCTTCTTTCTAATGTTTAATAAGCAATTCAAATGAAAAACTACATAAATGCAATGGAAAACACTTTGAGCCTGGATCTTGCACATAAGCATAAAAAATGGGCTAATACTGGGCTATGGATAAACAAAAAGGGATTAAAAATGAGGAAAAGAAGATGTCAAAAGATGGTAATTTTGTGACTCATCACTGCTTGTGGGATTATTAAAGGTATTCCCTTTTGAGAGCCATAGGTTGATAGTTGGTCAATGACCATTTTGCTAATGGCTAATTTCTCACCTTACTAAAATAAAATCACACTCTAAACAATAGCATGGATTGCCTCAATATTTTATGTGACACATTAGGTCCAATGTAACAAATGGACAAAACCGAGTGACATAAAGTTAGAAAGAGATCTCGATTGGTTAGTGAGCCAAAGGATAGTTGTCATCATAGCAAGGCCAAGTCATCAAATTTTTGGGCATCCTATTTTCCTTCCAAGCCTCCCCAGAGGACTTGTGGAAAGTAGTGATTTAGACAACCATTAAGAATTTAATAGATTGATGGATTACAAAGCCTATGTTCTTGGAAACTAGATTTTGTATATGCAAGAACACATTGATAAAAAAACATTCTCACGCTCGAGCTCAAGCCTTGTGTGCCAAATGGGTCATCAGGGTAGTGGAAAGAATATATCCTTTGAAAGATTTACTCTAGAAGTGTATTACTAGTGGACCCCACTTGGGAAAAAAACCTTGGTGTAACTTGATCTTACAAACCCTTCTCACTCTTGCTAAGGTTGAGGTTAAGGGTGCCTTTGTCAGTGTAAACATTTGGAAGGCTTGGGAAGCCATTAAATCTAAGTTGTTATGGAAAAGTGACTCCTTAAGAATATAGTATCCTTTAATGATCATTGCATCCAATGGTTGCTTCTTGTGTTATATGAGGGGAAGGCCTTGGCTAAAATAACTCAAGTTTTGGCCAAACCCTTGTGCAAATGAGGAGTCACAAAGTCGATGATTTGTTCAATGTCCATATTACGGATTGGAAAAAGTTGGCTTCAAGTGTATGCTTAGTCTAATCTTTCCAACTCTTATAGGATAATACTCAATTGTGTTAAAAGTATTATCCTTGATAATGCTTTTTTGAAGCTTAGGCATCAAGCACTACTTGGTGGTGGAACTGGAGATGGAACCACACAAAAGGATTCAAAAAATATTGACCAATTGATGGATATAGATCATGGAGTAGAAAGCTTATCCTTGAGGCGTGCCTCAATAAGATATTGAGGATTTAAGTCTAAACATAAAGTATGGCTATATAAGTTTAAATCCATATTAAAACCCCACTTGGAGTTGAAGAAGACCTTTTTGCTTGGTCACTAGCCTTATATAGGATGGCCCTTGGGCAATTTGCTTAGCAAAAGTGCCCTTTATGTGGAGCAGAAGAAATTGTAAAGCACCTTTTTGGTTATGCAAGTTTTCCAAGTCAACTTGGGAGTGTGCACATAAAATCTATAGAGCTTCTCCCTTCTCTCATTTCTTGGAAAGCCACCTTATTAGGAGACTTACTTTCTTGGGTTGTCAGGGTCAATGTAAACAACTAGTTATGATTGAAATTTTATTTCATATAGGGATATTTGAAAGGAATAAATCCTTTTTTAAACATGTGCAATAATATCTTTTCCCCTATTAAGATGACTCCTTAATTTGCGCCAACCTCCATTTGCATATCCAAGCATAGGGGATGAAGTTCAAGATATAGATGGTGCATTTGCATTAATTATTAGAGTTTAGGAGGTGTTCGATGCAACATGTGTAGAGAGCCTCCTTTTATTTATTCCTTTTCTTTTTCATCCTAGTGTCGAAGCTCTAAATTGTGTTCGTATCACATAGTTGATTATGCTGTTCACAAATATCTGGAAAGACACCATCATTGGATTCTTCCTCCTCACCCTAATAAATGATGAGTTTCCATGCTTGGTGCTAGCCATCTTTGAGGCATAAAAGGCTCTTGAGCCCAAGTAGGGAAATGATGGATGGGAACCCATTCTCGATCGTGAACTCACTATTGTATGGTGCCCCATTTGCATCCCCAACCCAAGCCCCCAAATACATAGTCAATCCTCCCCCTAATGTGGGTACACTTCTTGTAGCTCCTTCATGTGAAATTTTCAATGATCCATTTGTTACGGAATCTTTTATTGTTATTTGCACATACAACAATTTTGGAAATCATTAATATTAGTTTTTGTAACTTAAGTAGCAATTTTGTAGAGCAATTTTTTGGTGCCTAGGTTGAACACTTTTGCTTGTGAATGTTTTGCAATTCGACCTGTACTTTGATTGGGTATAATGCCATCTAAATATTTGATATATTAAAGTTAGAAGGAATCATTTCAGTAACTGTTTTATGACAATGAATAGGATCTGAGATGAGTCACTTATAAAAATGTTCAATGTTTGACAATAATTTTAATATCAATTATACTTAAAACTCATTGTTTTTCAATAATTGTTTGACAATAATTTTAATTTTAGTTACATTTAAAACTGTTTGTTTTTCATATTGTAAACTTTAAAATCCTCATCTATTTTTCTTCCATTTTTTTTTCTAGTTCTAATACTTATTTGTTAGATTGATGTGGATACATACACAACAAGTGGCATACAATAGAATTAACAATTTATGTATAGTATAAAATTTGTCACCAAGTATGCAAACTAATTTTCAATTTTCATAGATTTGGTGAAAATTGATCTTTAATTTTTATAAATTCAGTAAAAAAATAGTTTTAAAATAGTTTTTGTGGGATTTTAGCTATAAGTAACTTTTCTAATAATGCAATTATGCTTTATTTTAAAACATGTATATAATTTTATTTTCATAGATTTGGTGAAAATTGATCTTTAATTTTTATAAATTCAGTAAAAAAAAATAGTTTTAAAATAGTTTTATGGGATTTTAGCTATAATAACTTTTCTAATAATACAATTATACTTTATTTTAAAACATGTAAACTATTCTATTTTAAAACACAATTATCTAGACAATGCACATTAAATATTCTCACACTCTCTTTAATAATTATTTTATTTTAGGCACTTCTCGAATCCTTTTAGATGTTAAATTAGTCCTTTGAAAAAATATCTTCGAGTGCATATTTAGTATTACAAGATAAGACTTTAATTTAATTGTTTTGTATTTTCTCTTTGTTCCAATGGAGATGCATTTCATTGAGTTTGGTTAAGGTATGAAACATTATTTTTTTTAATAAATAAGATTTTAATTATCATAAAATAGATTTAAATTGGGTTTGGTTAATATCATTAATAATCTACTTTTGTTTGTATTTTCTTAATATCATTAATAATCTATTTTTGTTTGTATTTTCTCTTTGCTATAATGAGGATGAATTTCATTGAGTTTAGTTCATGGTTCATGTATGAAACACTATTTTTTTTTAATAAATAAGATTTTAATTATTATAAAAGAGATGTAAATTAAGTTTGTTTAATATCATTAATAGTTTATTTTTGGTTTGTTGAGAATGATGCCAAGGGAGATCTCTACTACCTTGAATGGAGACTTACTCTCTTCTATTAGACATAACCTTCGCCATACAGGTTCCTCTATGAGGACTCCAGTTATTTCCCAATCTTGCATTATCAAAATATCCCGAAGTCAAAAAGGACAGGAGTACAGTCACCCAGTCACCCAGTCAAGGAAGCCAGTCACCCAGTTTCACGGTACGGAGCTAACCTAGCTCTCTTCAGGAGCGTGTATCCTTGTTCTCTATCTATTTTGATAGAATGTTAAGAGAGCATTTTTTTTAATAAATAAGATTTTAATTATCATAAAATAGATTTAAATTGGGTTTGGTTAATATCATTAATAATCTACTTTTGTTTGTATTTTCTTAATATCATTAATAATCTATTTTTGTTTGTATTTTCTCTTTGTTATAATGAGGATGAATTTCATTGAGTTTAGTTCATGGTTCATGTATGAAACACTATTTTTTTTTAATAAATAAGATTTTAATTATTATAAAAGAGATGTAAATTAAGTTTGTTTAATATCATTAATAGTTTATTTTTGGTTTGTTGAGAATGATGCCAAGGGAGATCTCTACTACCTTGAATGGAGACTTACTCTCTTCTATTAGACATAACCTTCGCCATACAGGTTCCTCTATGAGGACTCCAGTTATTTCCCAATCTTGCATTATCAAAATATCCCGAAGTCAAAAAGGACAGGAGTACAGTCACCCAGTCACCCAGTCAAGGAAGCCAGTCACCCAGTTTCACGGTACGGAGCTAACCTAGCTCTCTTCAGGAGCGTGTATCCTTGTTCTCTATCTATTTTGATAGAATGTTAAGAGAGCATTTTTTTTAATAAATAAGATTTTAATTATCATAAAATAGATTTAAATTGGGTTTGGTTAATATCATTAATAATCTACTTTTGTTTGTATTTTCTTAATATCATTAATAATCTATTTTTGTTTGTATTTTCTCTTTGTTATAATGAGGATAAATTTCATTGAGTTTAGTTCATGGTTCATGTATGAAACACTATTTTTTTTTTAATAAATAAGATTTTAATTATTATAAAAGAGATGTAGATTAAGTTTGTTTAATATCATTAATAGTTTACTTTTGATTTGTTGAGAATGATGCACTGGTTAGTTAATTTTTTATACCTCCTAGTTTCACTGCAATCCCATCCCATTTTGAGAGACCAACTTTTGGTAGATTTTCTTTCATCAATACAACTTGTCAAAGTTGAATTAGTTTGCTTAGCCAGCTTGAAGTTTATCATTTTGCACACATTAAAGACAACCGTGCAATTTTACTATTTTAAGAGATGCCACTAGAATCATGAAAAAATTCTAACATGGAACTAAATTATGTACAAACAATGATAAAATAGATGAGACTCCCTACCATCTCTTTATATAATGTTTCATCCATTATATTTGAGTCTTCAAAAGTTGTTAGCTTCACCCACCATGCACCTTAGCTTTAGTAAAGCATTCCAGTGAAACAAAGCAAGCACCATGT
>SNQJ01S0145059.1:13633-24157 GCA_010110895.2 Picea sitchensis
TAACATGCAAAACTCAAATCCAAACGTCAACTAGCTCTGATACCACTTGATCCGTCTAGGATTTTTGAATGACTTATGGTTGAGTTTTAATTTTGCATGCATTAATTAACCATTGAGAAACTTAGTGAAGGAATGAGGAAAGAAGAGGAATTATACAGCCATATACACATATGTGCAGATCTGAAATGCAATAAAAGACATGAACAACAAACCATAACACGCAGATTGATAACGGAGTTCGGCACAACTTTGCCTACGTCTCTGGGCCTTTTTCTCTGTGAGGGAGGCTTCTTTATTTCTGTTCGAAAGCTCAAAATTACATCGCTACAATGCCGAATGGCTACAAGACTGATCTGTTCATATTCGCCCAAATCTCTAGAACCATGCACAAAAAACGGCACGCAAAACGGACGTCTGGAGCTCTCAGAAATGGTTCGACAGCGTCTCCTCCTCAACAGCTTCTCTGCCTCAAACTGGCTTTGGCTTGGCTTCTCCTCAGCATCATTCTTCTCTGAATTCCCTCAAAGTTGTCCCCATGGCCTCAAACAGGCCTTGGTTAAATAGTTGGGAAGTTAGTTGTCCATCTCCAACTTCCTCCACGAATTTAGGCTTCAAAACTGCCCAATAACTCCCAAAAATGGAGTAAATACATTAAAAATGAGTTTAATTAACAATAAAACTCAAAAGTGGTTATAAAACCCACTTTTAACTATATAATATAGTTATAAACGGGTGCTAGCCCCCTTTGCATCCACGCGCGCCCTTTGTCGTGGTCACATGGCATAACAAAACAGTGGGTTATAGTTTAAAAAACCCCGCGCCATGCTCCATATTAAAACAATGGTCATATTACATTACACGTGACCAAGGGTTGGGACTAGGCCCCGGCCCGGTCGCAGTCCAACCATAAAAACATTCCAATTCAAATATATATCGGAACATACATATAACAAGAACTAAAGCGTGGTCTACCGGTCGGGCGGACTTTGTTAAGCCGTAGCACAGTGGGGAGGTCTGAGGGTCGAACCCCACGCCCTCCATAATATTTTAACAAAACATTCAACCAATACCTGGGTGCCATGTGGCAGCCCATGATTGGGCCACGTGGCACCCAATCATTTGACCCGAAAACTGCCACGTGTCAGTCGCCCATTGGTCCACGTCACTTGCCGTGTCGACTTCCGTACGTCTAGTCACCTGCCACATCATCCATGCCACGTCATCATACGGTTTCCACTTCATCCAACACGTAGGCTACTGACATCATCCCATTCCACGTTTCACCCTTCCAATGGTGACACGTGTCACCTCCGAATTGGTCCAATCGTACGTCCAAAAATCCAAATCTGCCTGACACGTGTCATCACCTGGAGCCACCACGTGTCATGTACGAACCTTCCACATGTCCTGTATGGACCTGCCACGTGGAGTCTGTATGGATCTGCCATGTTAGCGTACGAACATGCCACGTCAGCGTCCGTACGGACTGTACGGACTACACAGTCAGCAATTTTTTTTGTCTGTTTCACTTTTCGGACAGAATGCGATATCTTCTCCATACGGACTCCATTTGACAAAGTAAATATACCACCGGAATCAGGAAGACGAGATGGATGCAATGGTGTTGGTTTCATCATATTCTGAGCACTTTCATTTTTGAGCATTTTTCAAGCCCTGTCAGGCTTCTGAATCCGATTTCGGATCAAGTAGGTATCCCCCCCCCTAGTTACGCACAGCGTTCGACAACAGGTGGTAGCCCGGGGCAGCACCTCAAAATTTTGTTTTGGGCGATTTTTGCTATTTTTAGCGGATTTTGCTATTTTTAGCGGTTTTGTAAATTAATCCCAGATTAAGGGATTAGGTTTTTTGTATCTACGGAATACCTAAAAACATTGTATATATATTGTATGGTGAATTGTGAAATTTGATATAATGAATATAAGAAAGGTTTTCCTGGTTGAGGGTTTCCGGTATAAATCTCTGTGTACTATGTGAATGAGCCATTGATTAAATTTTGTTTTGCTTAAGAATCTATATGCATTGATTTACTTCACAGGTTTAAAACTTATAGGGTGACATCCCCATACCTGTTACATAAGACCAAAACCAAAAAATACCTAAACAAGGGGCCGAGATCCCACGATATCCGCTTCGACTTGCACTCCACCTTCAACAGCTTGTCGAAGTCCCAAAATAGGTCAAACATGACCAAGTATCCTCAAAACTTAGTCAAGGGCCAATAGGGTTTCTCTAATCTCTGGTTCATAAATTTAAACCACTTTCTCCTCTATGGCACTAAGGTTTTCAGCATGCCTCAACCACCTCCTCAATACATGTCATTTCCTCTTGGAAACCAACTGTTGGATAAGCCACTTTGCTATTTTATTCAAGGGCCATTCATACCTCCACCTTCCATGTGATTTATGTTGCATATTCAACATCATCTTATTGAGTTCCTCTCGGATCTCCTTGATCTCTCTATCCATTTATTATTTTCTCACCTGTTGGTGGTCTTTTCTTTGACCCCGTTTCTGGACTTTAGTAGCCATTTTATCTTTCTGACTGAGATAAATTCTCTCTCTGATACCACTTGATGTAGACCCCCCACCCTCTCCTAGGGTCCACTCAATCTCTGAGTCTAGGATCATTTTGAATTTGGGAACTGAAGCGACTCACTGGTTCCTGTTGAACCAAAAATTTCATATTCCACAGGCCTCTTTATTGTTCCCCGCGCATGAAATCAAGTTCGTGATGGTATTAACACTCCAGTAGAGTCCTCCATGTGACTCTGGGCCGAAACCATAGGCTAAACCACTTTATTCCTTTGCAAATCAAATTTCGAGCACAAGCTCCTTTTCCCCGGTTGAAATCTGCATATGACCACGGACTCAAATCTAGGTGCTCCAGAGCTTCGGCTCTAGGCATTTCCACACTTCAACACCTCATTCCTCTAAATGGTCAAATGGGTGAATTATTGAACAAAGGAAAGGATCAATGGTCCTCGTTGATCCGAGATCAATGACTCACACAAACTCCATGCTCTGGGCTTCAGAGTATACCACATCACTACACCTCCAAACCTCTGAACAGTCGAATGGAAGAGTTCCCGAAAATATCTAGGAATCGATGGTTCAAAACCTCTGCTGAAATCTACAACTCAGACATCTTCAAGACTCTAGGCTTCAGGGATTTCCAAATCTCGGTTCCCTACGTCCATCGGAGTGTTGAACCGGTGAATTGTCGAACACCATAGAGAATCAACATCTTGAAACACCCGTCAAGATCAATGACTCACAATGAATCTGGGATCTGGAGCTTTCCAGTGCTCTAACACTCTATGCCCCCAGAGATTTGAACCTCTAATTGGATAGGATGGTTCTCCTATCACCACATATTGATGCCTCTCAATTAACTTTCCATCTCTGGGCTTCGGAGTTTTTCAGAGCACTATACCTCATGTCCCCCCCGAAGTGTCGAACTGGAGAACCTTAGAAGGATAACAGATCAACGGACCACAATTCTTCCAGCAACCAATGGATAGGATCCTCTTTAGGACTCCTGACTTTCAGACCTCCATATTTANTCAGAGCACTATACCTCATGTCCCCCCCGAAGTGTCGAACTGGAGAACCTTAGAAGGATAACAGATCAACGGACCACAATTCTTCCAGCAACCAATGGATAGGATCCTCTTTAGGACTCCTGACTTTCAGACCTCCATATTTAGTGCCACACATCCACTGAAATCAACGGTCCACGCATCCCCACGATTGGATGGTTGTGATCTGCTTTGGGACTCCGGGATCCTGGAGTCCCCAATGTTTCCTCCAATGAAACCTTTGGATTATGAAACCTACAAACCTCCATATATAGTGCCACATTTCACTGATGGAAAAAATTATGATTTTCTCTAGCCTTTAGAGCTTCGGGTGTTCTCACACACTACACCTTGATTTCCCTCGAAGTTCCAAGTCTCTGGACTTCACAATCTGCTGCCATGTAGCTCTCTCGATCAACAATTGAGATTTACTCGGGCTCTCGGCCCTTTGGGAGATCTTGAATCAACTCAATGTAATTATTCTGGAGTGTTATCCCTCCTAACCCATAGATCTACTTCCACGTGTCCTCTCCAACCAATGGATAGGATTGGCTTTGACCTTTGGGCCTCTGGGCATGCTCAACCCAATGCAGCTCTCACCTCTAGTCTTTTGGAGTAACTAACCTCCAGACCGTGAGATATGTTGCCACGTGTCCCTCTCAAACAGATGGTCGAGATGGAATTTGTCCTTAGGGAACTCTCGATCTAGGTAACTTTCACCTTTGTTCCTATGAAGAGTCAGAATTCTAGACCCTACCTTATCTACTGACACGTGTCCTTACTGATGGGCGGTCCTGATTAAATTCTGACTTCGGGACTTCGGGAGACTTGTCTCCTCTACACTTGAGTATGAAAACTTCCAGACTCATGGAGTCCAAAGGAATCCAAGGATTAAAATTTGTGCACCTTACCTATATCCAATGGTTACTGTAGCTTGCACCCAGACCTAATGGATGAGATATGTTCTCCACCTGTGTGCTCCTCCTTCTGTCTGGACTTTGATCCAATGGTCTAGATATTCTCCCACAACTGATCCAATGAATCTTGTAGCTTTCTCCTCTATCTATGGTTGTGCTTTCCTTCTGATGAAGGTTCTCTCCAAGATTGAAATGGCTCGGCCTTTGGTTCTCCTTATGCAGGACCAATGACTTGGTCTTTGCCTATGTTGTACCTTCTAATCTTGGAAATTGCAACAAGTTCATGTCCTACACACTCTTATATCTTCCTCTTGAGCTCATGAACACTTTCAGTGTGTTCCTTCAACACTCTCTTTTCTTCCTCTGAAGTTATAAAGACTTCAGACTTAAATATTTTCTCAAAAATCTTCTTGCGTGCCCCTTTCTCTTTCTCTGAAAACTGGAACCTGAAAGGTTCCCCTCCTCTACACACCTTGTAGAGACTTTGTGCATGACTTCACTATCTCTCCTGAGTTTTTAACTCACTCAAACTTTAAAGGGTTCAATCCCTTTGTTCTATTCAGCAACCCTTGTTTGTCTATGCTCTTCCTCTTGAGCTTTGTGACTTACAAAATCTCTTGCACACTCCTTGCACTCTATCTTACTTGGGAATTATTCAGCAGTTTCCAAGTGTTGGTCCGGTGCACACCTTGCATGGGTCTTCTATGCACTCTTGCACTACTTCTCCTCAAATTCTTTATCTCCTAGTGTTCCCTCTTGGAAACCTTCTCACATAACTCAAAATAGAGTCCTTGTGCATGTTCGATGCACTCCTTGTAGATATTCCTTCCTCAGAGTGTTCAGTAACTCTGGTGTGCCTCCTCTTGCACAATCTTCCTCGGAGTGTTCAACAAATCTGAGGTGCACTCCTTGCACAATACTCCCTTCTAAGTTTTAGGAATTATTATGGTGTGCCCATCTGGCATGCTCTTCTATGAACTCAAAATAGATTTCTAAACACACTCCTTGTGTTGACTTCATAGAGTTTCACTAACTCTGGTGTGCAGTCCTTGCACTATCTTGAGAGCCCATAACACTCAAAAAAATACAGATAGAGAAAACTATCTGATTCCTACAAAGGGAAACATATATACATCTATGGAATTCATAAACATATATACATCTATGGAATTCATAAACATATACACAGAAAACATATAGAAAGTAAACATTCACATAAAACACATAAAAACCTCATGAACATGAAAAAAATCTCTTTGTATTAATATGAATGGTTCTATACAAATATTTACAAAGGTTGGACTGCAACAGAGTCTTCAGCTCTTTGTTTTCTCTCCTCTCCTCTCCTCTCTAAATAACTAATGAATTTTTAATACAAGATATTATTACAAAAGGGGGGCTTCTCATTCCTTCCCTCTAGCTACCTACTCACATTAATTTACAATCAATTGCATTTAATTGATAACTAGTCTGAATCAAGCCTAAATCTATCTACCTGTCAGGCATTAAAGGTGACATTACACATGGCATGTTCAAAGGCATTGGCTCGGCTTTCCTTGAGACTCCAAACATTTATCTCATTAAATTTTAAATTTATGCCCAAAATTTGAAAGGATTGGCATGTCCTTCTTTAGGATATGTTCCCTCCTAGTGCACAGATGCGTTGTCTTTTTGCGTGTTGTTGAGGTGGAGCGATGCTCTTGCATAAAAAAAAGACCACTTGTGTTGTAAATTCAACTTCATATTTTTTTTGTAGTTGATCAAGAGGAAGGTTTTCCTGTTGATAGTGGGACACTTTGGGTCACACTGATGGTTAGGTCAGACTCTCATTATTTGATCTCATATTTTCCATCATAAGACGTGAAGAAGGCAGCTATGGAGAAAAAATTGAAAGCTGGTTATTTTTTTGTGAAGAAAATTTGGACACACTTAACATGATACCTACCACACCATTGGATAAAGTGGAAATATCTCATTATGATTTAGATTGTCCTATTGTTACATATTCTCCTTGTATGACTGACATAGAGCAATATTTTTTTCCTATTATTGATGGATCATTTATTGAAACTTCTTGTTCTAACAATTCTTGTGATTTTCTCCCCTCTTCTAACGATGAATATGTCTTGCAATATATTTCATATCCTTGTATTGTGCAGGAACAAGACAGCCACACTGATATTTTCACTTCAAGAGAAGAAATAAACATGCAAGACACACCTCTTTTATCACAACAATCTAATTTTAACTTGGGAGAGGAGAACCGTATTGAGGAAGAACATGTTGATTGTGAAACCACGCCTACTATACAACCCACCAATTCACAATCATCCAATGGTGTTTTTAAAGAGGAGGAACTACCATTCAGGGAGTCACTTTCTGAAAATCCCTCTTGTTCTAGAGAAGTTTTTCATTCTTTGAATTTTTCCACTTATTTCTATTTATATCTTGATGTTTTAACCCACCCATTGTTCTATTCAAATAAATTCAATGGGGTCAACCCTTTTTGAAGTACTTGAGGGTGGTGATAGGTGTATGGAAGATAAAGGGGATAAAACCTCTTCCCATGAAATAATTACAACCAGGCCATATTAGCTTGTTTCATGGGATGAAGAGAATTCTATAGCAAATGTGTATCAAATGATCTCTTCTTCTTCTTCTTCTTTATTTTTGATAAATAGTGAATTTCCTTGTTCAAGTAGACCTTTGTTGAATATTGTTAATACTAGTGGATCTCACCATTGTTTCAAAATTATCTCTCATACCATGGTTGTGTTGATATTATGGTAGTTGCGGGAGGTATTAACTTCCATATGTAACCTTTGGCTAGAATAGAATATTCCAGAAGCAAGAGAAACCCTAAACAGATGTGTAAAAACCATAGAAGACAAGTCGGCTCAGTAAAATAATAATTATTAAAGTATTAACTTCTAAAAGGAAAAGTCGGCCTAGAAAAGTGGAAAGAACCACCATAAATAACAGATTATCTTGCTCATTTGTACACACTCACTTCACTCACTCTCTCAGTCAAGGATAGCACAAGTTTGGAGCTACAGTTGTAATATAGGAAGGTGGTTATTGTGGGGTGATTCTTGGTCTCTCTCTCTAGCGCCATCTAGCCTAAGATGTGTGCACTATCTTCTAATATCTCTTGGTGATGTATTGGAGTATATTGGTGGAATTATTCGTGACGTCTTGAAAGAAGTGCAATTGCAACTGTTGCAGCTAAGTATTGTTCTTTTTATGTGGCTTTGGGACTTTCTGTCTGGTAAGATATCTTTGGAGAAAGATGTGCTCATATGGTTATTTGTTGGCTATAGTGATGCTTCCACAATCATTCTATCTAGAAAAGGTTACAGTGTTTGGGGGTGGTTGTGTGCCTATGGTTGGGTGACGATAGTGATATTGGCTATGGTAAAATGAGTAGATCAAATATTTTAACAATTTATGGGCCCACACTACCTCCAGGATAGTCTAACTGCTTGAAGGTAAAGTGGAATTTCTTTGTTAAGCTCGTTGTGGCACCAATTGTAGCTGCAACTAGGGTTTCTAATTTTGCGACTGCAACAAACCCTAATCCAACTCTTTGGGAACCTTAAGTGAAGCGGTGGACCTAATTTTTGGATATTCTAGTGCGCCCTAGCCTAGCACACCCTCTCGTGTCCTCATCTGGAAAAAACTTCAAGTTTGAGTTTTTAGGTCAAAGTCAAAGTTTAACTGGTCAAAGTCAAAGTCAAAGTTTGAATGGTCAAAGTCAAAGGTTGACTTTTGGTAAAACTTAATTTAGTAATAAAAGTTGAAATTTCAGAGTTTCTAACTTGTTCTAGTCATTGACCCTTATTGATTCAGTTTCTAACCTCTTCTTTTCAAGTCTCCCATTTGGAGTCTAAACTTTTCACATCCTCCCCCGTATTTCATCATACCTACATTGGAAATAATGATTTGAAATTTTTTCTTTGGGTGTGAAAAACAATGGGTTTCTTTTTCCATGCTATTGTGAATGAAATTGTGATTACTTCCACTATCAACTAGGACTATGAATTTTAAGTGCTTGATGTAACCCATGAGTTGCAAGGTTTCTGGAGTTGAAATGTTTGACTATGCATGCAGGGAGATAAGTGGTTCTTCATGAGAGAATGGGGGTTTGATAACCACTTTAGTTTGAGTGTTGGTGTCTTCAACTTATAAATTTGATGTCTCTTATATATTATGTCTTCATTTAGGGCCTGAGTTATCCACAATTGGTCATATCAATTTCGATTTTTTTTTTCTTTACACCAATGACCTATAGTGTATTTTTCATCACAATTATAGTAGATTCACCATTTTTTGTGATATTTCATTTCTGTTGGAGACAACCTTTGTACTTTCAAGGGATGAGTAGGAGTTTTGCTTGGAGAAGTACCTTGGGGAGAACGAGTGTGGGGAATGAAGTTCGTATTTTTTTTGTGCGTTGATCATTGTCTCTACTTCTTTAACACATATTCCTCCACTTCATGGATCCTTTAACACCTCACCCTTCGTGATCTCTGCCCAGTGCTCTTTAAGATTAGAGTTGTATCTCCTCTTAAAATATCTATTCTATAACACTATTGGAGGTGTGATTCACTCACTTGTTTAGATAAATATACCCAACATCAAACTCTTGTTGGAGTCATCTAGTTTCTCCTCTTTCGATGTCACTATTGTCTCATAGAATTCCCCCTCTTCTCATGGAAATAATTCTACAGATCTCTTCTCTTTTTTGTTGGAATTTCCCTAATACCTTAGGATTCTACTTGATTTGATACAACATTATGCAGCGAGGTCACAATGCACTACAATATCACACACACACACACAAAGATAATTTAATTTCTCCACAATTACTAGAAACAAATTCAGTTCTAGTATTAAACAGACAACCACCATAGAGAATATGCACAAGTCTTTGGAATCCATAACAATCCATGCTACACAAACCAAATCAAAGGAGAGCCAAAGTTCCTTTTCTCATTCACAAACTTCATATGTATTCTTGTGCCCCTTGTCTTTTGGTCTTACAACTACCCTAACCATTCAAATTCCAAATATAATGCTTCATATTCTAGTGGTTGACAAAAATCATCAAGGATAATAAATATTTCACTACATAACAATTTTTGTTAGAGTTTTTTTCATCAAAAAATAGAACAAAAACTAAGCAAATGTAAGAAAACATGTATGATAACCATGATGCTAGGGATGCTCCTGCATCATCTATCAAGACAAGGGATAATGATGAAAGTACCAACATAGAAAAAAACCATCAAAACCGTAATCTATTAAGATCCTATTAATGTATGATTGTCTCTTCCTTTATGGAACTTTATGATTGCATTGATGTAAAAACGATCACGCATCAACACGATAATTGCTTAAATACCCACTGTGATGCAAACTTGAAAAAAAAGAGTAGATAACAACATAAATATTACAATCACATTTTTATTTAAACACTTCTTGCATGGTTGTTGAGTCATGTGAATACACCAAATTTTGGATACATTATAAATAATTGAAACACATTGCAATTCAGGGATGTTGGTCATTTTATGGATCAATACTATCCTTTCTCTTGTTCATGCTTCTTCTCCTCAATTTAATTCTTGTTTATTTTTTCATTGTGTGTGAAACAACCACACAAGAGCCTTTCCATCTCATGTTCCCCTTATGTTCAAGACAAGTTTGTATTATACTTTATTCCTCAACATGTTTGAAACTGAATATTGTGTTCCTCTCTACTTAGCTCCACTCGGGGTAGTTTCTCCATTTGTGCTCATTGATTAATATCATATTACATGTTAGGTTCCATAAATTTGAATACAAAAACACGACAATAGATCCAAGAAAAATATAGAATAAATCCCACTTTATTATTATATAAACCCTTATGGTAGGACAACACCATACAATAGATCCTATTATGGAATGGATCCACTCATGTTTGTTAAGCCCTAATATTGGCTCATAACCCCTTAATTGGGACAT
>SNQJ01S0145060.1:0-19852 GCA_010110895.2 Picea sitchensis
TATTCAAAATATTATTTAATTAAATCATTTCTAAGGGGCTTGAATCCTTGAGTCCCTATAGTCTTTGTATTTCACATATAAAGTGTATAACCCACTATTAATTATATACCATTAATATATCCACACTCCCATAAATATGGGATAATATTTAAAACCAAAAGGTCAAATTTATTATGGAGAAGTATAAAATTAAATCCAAGGGATGAGATTGCCGCAAGACATTCGATTGGTGGTGATTGAGTCACAAACTTATGAAGACCATAACTTCAGCTCCAGGTGATGGAATCATGCAAAATTTATGCCATTGGAAAGGTATTTCGACGAAGAAGATGATGGTATAGTTTTAAAAGGTTGAAATTAGCTAAATCTTTCCGAGAAATTGAAATATAATCCATATTCATTTTTAATTGATCTGTGTGACAACTCAAATTCATGAGGTCATATATTGAGATCTGGGAGTCAGAATTGAACAAACATTATATAGTTTGAAAGATAAGATTATTAAAATCACATCTTAAGTGATTTACATGGCTGAAAAGTTTATTATAATTTCCATAAAATTAAAACACAATCTTCTTCTTTTAAAGGGAAATTAATTAAATTTTGAAAACAAAAGTTTACTTTAAAACTTTTATTAAAAATGGAACGATTTGAAATATGTGGATGTTAATTACATAAGTTCATTAATGAGGAATTAATTAAAACAAATACTTCAAGAAGAAAAGTGTACGAGAAATTCAAGAAGGGAAAAAACCTAACTACTCAAGTAGTTAGAAGATCTAATTTTAAAAAGAGAAAAAGTGTTTCATCAAGGGTTCCACAAGCAGAATTATCAGAGGAGCAGGGACAAGGGAAGGGGGAGAATATCAGAAGAAGAAGAATGTGTATCCATGAATATACAACTAAGATTCTTATCAACAAAAATATATCTCCATCTTCTCCACTCTTTCTCTTCTTCTACAGCATTTATCATAGCTCTATGCTTGAATCTTTGAATTGGGCACATGGTTGAGTTCTTGAATGTTCTTCTTGTATTCTTCAAAAGAATTTTATGATATGATCATGGAGTATTTACAGCCATATAAATGACTGTCAAATATTTTGTAATGAAGAACATATTTCATGAATAAAACTCCACAAATAATTACTTCGGGGTTGATTTCGATTGTATCTTGTAACTTTGACTCCTAAGTATGATATATTTGAAATTGATCTAACAAATCATCTTTTGATCTTAATAGAAATAATCTTTTAAAATTATTTGAGATGATCAAAGTATTCTCTCTTGTTTCTCGTGAAGAATATATATGTATGCATTTGTATGTGATGTTGATTACAAAGAAATTATGATGTTGAATCCCTTCTTCAATATTTTCTTTTTGTAAAGATATTTCTTGTTGCATATAAAGATCAAATCAGGTTATTGAAGAACCATTTTATGTGTAAATCCAAGTAATAAAGATCTAGGGTTTATTGTTTAGCATTCTCCTAATCCAAGATATCATAGATATATATTTTAAACAAAGAGGAGTATCATGTCTATAAAAATTCATGTGGATGCATATCCTCGTGAGGTTGTCATTTCGGTCTTGACAGATTCAAACGTCAACATTTTTTGTGACCATACTGGGGAGCCATTTATTTTCAAGAGATTTGAGGCCCTGCTTCAAATCATATTGAGGGACCTCAATCTCCATGATTCAAAGTTTTGAAACAAGATTAAGAGAAAGATTGAAAATGAATTGGTTTTTTGAAAAACTTGTTCAAATAGAATTAAATGGTGTTGAAGATATTTTGTTGAAATTTCAGTCACAAGACAATTATGACAACTTTTATAAAAACAGAGAACCATCCAAGATTTGGGAGGATTATCTCCTTGGTGAATCCATCCTTGAAACTCAATATTTGAAATAAATATGCTTGAATGACTTCACTGAAAATAATTCAGAGTTTCAAGAAGATCAATTTGAAGATTCCTATGAGGAATTTCTTTCATGTTTTGAAGATGTTTTTCCTTCTCCATCAAGCCCAATTTTTTTTTAAAGATACAGTAAAGGGAGAGGGTATCAAAAGAAATAAACGTATCCAAAGAAAGAAACGGTTGGAAAGAATCCCACTTAATTTACAAGGATAATTTCATCCCTTTCCAATTATTGCCATGGACAAATTTCCCATATTCTTTAGGAATAATTCAGAATATGTAGAGAAACATTTGATTAAATTTGATAGTGCCTGTGAAATTTTTATTGTGGTTGAAAACAATGTTGCATGTTGCTTGTTCATCTTAACTTTAAAGGAAGATGCTAGTGAATGGTTTTACTCATTGCTTCTTGGAACCATCACCAGTTGGGATATACTAGAAAAATTATTCATGGATAAATTTGTTCCAAGAAAAGATCCATATTCCCTTTTCTTGAAGTTGTTTGAAATCCATATGAATAAGGAAGAGACAGTCAAAAAATTTAATTCCAGGTTCATGAAAGTTCTTTATGAAATTCCTCGAGAAATGTTTCCAAACGATATCATTATTTTTAGTTGTTATGAAAATGATTTTCCTATGATCTAAATTTCTATTGAAGCAAGAGGGGAAATGCAGTTGGAAAGAGTTGATGCAGCGATCTCAAGCCATTGAAAGAGATGTTCTTGAAACAGGTGCTAATATATTAAATTCCCCAATAAATTTTCAAGACAATAGAGGAATGAACTTAGAAGAAGATTTTGATGAAAGACATGAATATTTGTTTTTTCAGATCTTATTCTTGAAACTGAAAACAAATATTATAATGTTTCGATTCAAGAAAAAGATCATCATCTACATGTCTCATTGGAAGTGAATTTCAATATTTAATGTTCTCAATTTGAGAGCAATGATCAATATGACTTTAAATATGAACACAAGGATTTCATTCAATGTGATCATGAGGAAAATGTTGCAGCAAATTATCAAATGGTGCAGCTAGATTACATCAAGCCACGAGAACAATATCTAAATTGGATGAACTTAGTTATTGGTAAGAGGCATAATTTTGTATCATATTCCTATGAAGATGATTACTTATCTAAAATAGATTTTAATGAAGAATATATCCTTCAAACATCAAAACAAGAGAATTTGCAACAAAAGGACTCATGAGAGATATGTTTTATTTCTGAAGATTATGAAGTTGTTGATGAACAACAAAGAACAATTTTACAATTCCCCACAAATGACTACCAAAAATTCATCATTGCAACTTCACCATGGAAAAATAATCATTACACTAAGAAGGAATATTTTCAAGACAATGTTGATGAATCAAGAACCTTGGAAGTAGTTGGAGATAATGAAAGAGATGAAAGAATGTTAAAATTGGAAAATCCTCATCCAATAAAAGAAAATAATATTTTTAAGAAACCAACAAGTGATTTCATTAAATCATGGTTCCAAATCATTGTTGGTGAAGCAATGCAATCATATTTTGAGTGCACGTGGTTAAATTTTTCTTCGGTATACATTGAGAGTGTCCCTGACTCATTGGTATGATTTTCAATATATTCCACAATTATGGAGTTCATTCCACAAATCAGATCAATGCTCGAATGGCTCCATTGGAAATCTACCTACGTGCCTCTTTATTACAAGTAATATAGGGTAGGTATATCATGTATTTACATATTTAGTTTCTTCAGTTCAAGTTTTGCACAATAAGGTAGTCCTTATATTGAAATTTGAAGATAACTCCATGAAAGAGGAAGCATTACAAGAACAAATTTTGAAGATGACTCCATAGCCCAATGGAAAAGAAAGTTGGTTTTCATATTATGGGTTATCAGCAACCCGCAAGGGTTCATTGTCATGTAGTTGGAGCCAGTTGTTGACCAAAATTTGGTCATCTATATTTTTCCGCACCTCGGATAATAAAAAAAATGATATTAAAAGAAGAAAAATTTTGAATTAGAACAAGTTCATTGCATAGCCCTCAATTTCATCTTTGCCATGCATTTTTCCGATCGAAAATATGAGTTTGTATGCTCAAGATATTCATGTTTCCATTTAACCACCTAAAAAGCATGCCTTTAATATGGAACAAAGCTAATTTATTGAATTTAAATCTAAATTTTCGGTCCCAAGACCCTTGGTTTCTTCAATTTTTCGGGCCCAAGACCTATAAAATATTGTTCTTACGGGTTCATAACCCATGAAAAATATTGTTACANCCTTTAATATGGAACAAAGCTAATTTATTGAATTTAAATCTAAATTTTCGGTCCCAAGACCCTTGGTTTCTTCAATTTTTCGGGCCCAAGACCTATAAAATATTGTTCTTACGGGTTCATAACCCATGAAAAATATTGTTACATCATTACGGGTTCACCTCCTTTACCAACCCACACACCTTCCCCTTCTTTTCCTCATCCCATATTTCCTCTATTCCCACACTTAGTTTTATTTTATTACCCCACCCCCTAACCTCTTTTGTGCACTCACATTCCCTACTCCCTCACATCCCTCACTCCCTTCAGCCCACGAACTCCCCAACTCGATAGTCCATCTATGTTCCCTTTACCCCCTCACTTCACTCTCCCATAATATGGCGGGTTGGCAAACCCTCTATACTCCTACACCCCCTCACTTCCCTCACCCGCTCCCTACATCCCCCCCCCACTTAGCTCACCTCACGTCATCCTCCCTAACTCCACTATCCCCAAATTCCCCCCACACTTCCAACACCTACAAAATACCCCCCCTCACTTACGTTCTCTCCTAACCTCTCATACACTCTCCCGTACTTAACCTCTTATCTCATGTTTTCTTACATTACACCTCTCTCATAACCTGTCATCCACTCTCCCATACTTAATCTCGTATTTAAAGTTTCCTTACATTACATTCCAAACCAATAAGATCCTTACATATGGCAGTGTGGAATAGTGACACATGACAATGTTTAATAATGACATATGACGAAATTAGAATGGGTGACTAGGCATGAAGTGGAATTTGACAAAGTATTCAAAATATTGAATTCTTGAGTCCCTATAGTCTTCGTATTTCACAGATAAAGTGTATAACCCACTCTTAATTATATACCATTAAGATATCCACAATCCCATACATGTGGGATAAGATTTAAAACCAAAAGATATAATTTATTATGGAGAACTATAAAATTAAATCCAAGGGTTGAGATTGCCCCAAGACATTTGATCGACAGTGGTTGAGTCACGAACTTCTAAAGACCATAACTTGAGCTCTAGGCAGACAAATCATGCAAAATGTGTACCGTTGAAAAGAGATTTCGACGAAGAAAATGATGGTATAGGTTTCAAAGGTTGAAAGTGGATACATTTTTACCAAAAATTGAAATAACATTCAGCTTCATTTTTAATTGATCTGTGTGACAACTCAACTTCACGAGGTCATATCTTGAGATCCAGGAGTTGGAATTGGACAAACTTTATATTGCTGGAAAGATAAGAATATGAATATCACATATGAAATGATTTACATGGCTTAAAATTTTATTATAATTTCCATAAAATTAAAACACAGTCTTACTCTTTTAAAGGGTAATTAATTAAATTTTGAAAATAAAAGTTTATTATTTAAAAACTTTTATTAAAAATGAAAAGGGAACCATTTGAAATATGTGGATATAATGATGTAATTTCATTAATCAGTAATTAATGAGACATTAATTAAAGAGAATAGTTCAAGAATAAAAGTGTATGGGAAATTCAAGAAGGGAAAAACCCTAATTACTCAAGTAGTTATAAGATCTAATTTTAAAAAGAGAAGAAGTGTTTCATCAACGTTCCACAAGCAGAATTATCAGAGGGGCAGGGGCCGAATATTAGAATAAGAAGAAGAAGGTACAACCATGAATATACATCCAAGCTTCTGATCTACGAAAATATATCTCCATATTCTCCACTCTTTCTCTTCTTCTACATCATTTCTCATAGCTTTATGCTTGAATCTCTGAATTGGGCACAAGATTGAGTTCTTGAGTGTCCTTCTTGTATTATTCAAAACACTTTTATTATATATTCATCGAGTATTTACACCCATATACATGATTGTCAAAGATTTTGTAGTAAAGAACAATTTTCATGAATAAAACTCCACAAAGAATTACTTTAGGGTTGATTTCGATTGTATCGTATAACTTTGAGTCTTAAGCATGAGATATTTGAAATTGATCTATCAAATTCTCTTTTGATCTTAATAGCAATAGTCCTTTAAAATTATTTGAGATGATCAAATAATTATCTCATATTTCTTGTGAAGAATATATGGATGTATTTGTATGTGATGTTGATTACAAAGAAATTATGATGTTGAAGCCCTCCTTCAATATTTTCTTACTGTAAATAGATTTCTTGATGCATATAAAGATCAGGTCAGGTTATTGAAGAACCATTTTCTATATAAATCCAAGCAATAAATATCTAGAGTTTTTTTTAGCATTCTCCTAATCCAAGATATCACAGATATATCTTTTAGCCAAAGAGGAGTACCACATTTATAAAAATGTAGGGGGATTCATATCCTCATGAGGTTGTCGCTTTGGTCTTGAAAGATTCAAACGTCAACAATTGTATATTTCGTTGTGATAGGACTGTGATGTACATAATGAATATCGGTGGAATTCCCTCTTGAATAATTCACTATCATTTTAGAGTGTAGTCGAAGGGAAATTTGTTGATGCAACACTGAGAACCCTTGAGTCTGTCAGATCAACACGGTAGTCGGTATTTCATAGAAAGGTTTGGTCATCATTCTTTCCAAGACAAACTTGGACGGCTCTTCAAACCCAAACAATTTCCAGCAGCCACCAATGGTTAGATCCACTCAGATAGTCAATTATTGAATAAATTGTCTTTGATGTCAAAGGTTAGTAAGTGATTAAATATAAATGTGACTTTGGTATCACTTTAATAAATATAAAAGTGGAAAATTTAAGTGGAAAGGAAGTTTATGCAAAAGTGGAAATGAAATTTGATTAAATATAAATATGACTTTAATAAATAACAAAAGTTGAAAAGTTAGGTGGAAGTGAAGTTTATGTAAAAAATGAGTAAATATGAAAGTGGAATAAAGAAAAATGTAAAAGTGAAATTGGATTAAAGAAAAAGGCTAAAAGTGAAAATGCACATGGTATTTGAACGTGGTATTTGCAAACCATGGTGTTATTTACCCATAATAAGGTAAAAAGTGAATTAAAAATTAAAAATGGGGCAAAATCAATTATTATTTAAAAAAGGTTGTGACTTTTCAAAAAGAATATGATTTTTTATATAAAGATTATTGAAAAGTCACAATGACTTATTATATTGAAAAGACACATACTTATAATGAAGAGATACATTCCTATATTGAAGAGGTGCAACGGTTTAGTTGTACATGGCCATTGGAAGACTTTATAAACATAAATTCTTGTTGAAAGAAGGTGTGTCTCTGAGCATGAAATCTGAAGATCAATAACATAGTAAGAGGCCAAGAAAGTAAATGAAGATATGCAGCAAAATCCAAAGAAGACTATTAATCCACAGTTGGCGTCATTTTTGTCATCGACGTTTCGAATCCGAATCGGGATTCATCATCAAGACTAATCATCAATTTCAAAGCTTTCTGATCTTGGTCAATTAATAGTAGATGCATGATAGTTTGAGATTATAATTAGGTCAGCTATCTATAAAACCAATTGTGGATTATCCGGCAAATAACTTCGAAACTCCTCACCACAGAAATATGAAAACAGTAAGATTATTAATATTTGAATATTAAAGTACTTATCATAAAAATGGAGGTTGGGTGGTGATAGGGTAGGTTGGAGCCTGCAAGGGAGGTTGTAGCCTCCTTCCAGTTGAAGCTAGTAAACCAAGGTGTTGCAGTATATTTTCAATTGTAGTTGAAGAAACTAGAGAGTTGGTGTTTCCTTCTAGTAGGTGTTGGTAAAATATAGGGGGTCACAACCTCCTTCTAGTTGGTGCTAGTAAAACAGGGAATTGGTGTTTCCTTTTGAGTTGGAGCTCATGAATTAAATGTAATCCTTCTTAAAAATAAAAAGAATAGCTGTGATTATTTCCAAGTTGGGTTTTTCACGTTAAATTCTACATACTGTATATTTTTGTTGATATTTTTCTTTGATTTGATAAAATTAATATTTAAGTGGTTTTAAATTGTTGAAAAAGGATAATATTGATTCACCCCCCCTCAAAGTTTTAAACAATATTACAAAACCCATTGGAATCTCCACCCACTATAATATGGGCCTTACACTATATGACACAGACGCCCGACCCTTGGGCAGTAGTCCACTTCATAGGATCGTTCAATAACTTCCCCAAGCCGAAGTGGCTCTTCTGAATCCCTATTGGAACCTCAAATTTTCGATCCACAGGTCCTGCTGAAACCCCACCTATGTGAACATACACCAGGCACAAGCTTCTCCTTCCCACGGTCACCGAATATGACCTTCGATCTTTTCCCGAAAAGTAATTTCAGGTTTCGGGACTCTCTGAGTCCTGTTGTCGAGAGTCTCTGCTTCTAGAACCTCCGAATGTTGAAATGCCGAAATGGTGAATTTCCGGCCTATGTGACCACCTTCCCTCATGACCACCTGCCTCTTTCAAAACTTTGGGGTTCCCAACGCCGAAATTCCCATGTTCCTTGCCTTCGGGATTCCCGAAATCCCGAACCCCGAATCTCCAAAACGCCACTCTCCGGCTTTCTCCTCCAAGGGTTTCTTTTCCCCGGTTTTTCGCGTTTCGCGATTTCGGAGTTTCAATTGCTGAAGTGCTCGGCTCTCTGTAGCGGAATCCCCGAATTGCCGAATTCTGAAATCCTGATACCTGTGCGACCGCAGACTCACTCTCCTCTATGTTGCATTTCATGACTTAGGGGTTTTCATCCCCGAAAACCCGGATTTCTTATCCTTGGGATTTTCGAAATCCCAATACCCAGTATGCCGAAATGCAAATTCTCGATGGGCTTCCGAATGTCCTCCACGCGTCCTCCTACAAACAGATGGCTATGATCCCCTCATTGTTTCGGGTCTTTCACTGTGAAGTGACCCGATCTCTTGTCATCGGGATTCCTGAAATGTCGAATCTCGAACTTTCGAAACATGTGACCACAGCCCCACTCCAACAATGCTTTACTTTCGAGACTTCGGGGTTTCCAACACCAAAGTGCCCGGCTTCTTGTCCTCGGGATGGCCGAAAAGCCAATCTTCAAAATGCCGAAATGGATAACTCTGTCCCGTGACTTGACGCTATTTCTTCGTTTCTTTCGGGTTTTCATGTTTCAGGCCTTCCTGATGCGAATCCACCAAAACCCTTATCCTTCAAGCTTCCGGTATCTGAAATACCAATGTGCCGAAATGGTTGGTCTACGGCTATTCCTCTGAATGCTTTTCGGAGATTCACGTTTCGAGACTTCGTGATTCCCGGTTGACCAATTCCTTGACCCTTCGACCTCCCGGTATCTGAAATGTCGAAATATCGAATCCCGAAATGTCGAAACTCCACCCCTGCAGGAGATCAACGGCTCTGAGCCTCCCTTGATCTGATGGCTCTGATCCCTTCGGGATTCCATGGGTCAAGAGTCTCGAACTCTTAACCTTTGCATGCCTAGTACCCAGAGTGTCAAAATGCCAAAATTTCGGTCTATGTCCCTCTTGAACCAACGGCTACGATCCAACTGGATCGACGGCTCGCATCCTTTCGGGAATTTTCCCGAAACCTTGACCGCTTGCCACGTGTCCTCCTGTTTGATGGTCACGATGCTTTCGGGACTTCAACGAGTCCTCTTCTCTGCATACGGGGGCTAAACCTCGTGCTCCTTTTCCCAGATCTGATGGCTATCAGCTATCTGCGCAAGATCTGACGGCCCAGATCTGTTCCTTCCCTATGCGCTCTTCTGCTGTTGCCTGGACGTGAAACTTCGACGATCCAGATATCGCTTCTCCAGCTCCAATCCAACGGTAGCTGTAGCTCCCTCCTGAGCTAGTTCTTCTTCCTTGTGAGCCTCTTTTCCCCGAAACCTTGGAAGGCTTCCTTCGGCTTCTATGATGATTTGCAGAGTCTATGCACACAAAGGTGTTATCTCTTCTGAGCTTCTCTATTACTCAGACTTCTCAGGGATTAACCCTTTTTCCTTCTCCCTCAGATGAAGAATATGATTCCTTCTTGGTAGCCCCTTGTTGAGCCTGCAGGGTGTTCAGCAACCCTGTGAAGGTCATGTTCCTTGAACACTTCTTGTCGTTCCAAAACTCAAAAGAGTCCTTTATGTGCACTCCTGCACCAACTCAATGCCTTCCTGAAAGAGCTTCCACATAATCCTTTAGTGATTCTATCTTCTCTCTGTGCTTTCTATGCACCTGCTCAAATGCCCTCCTGGCAGAGCTCTCACAGAATTCCTCAGAATTTATGTCTGTCCTGTGCTCTCTTCCGCACAGTCCTACCTCCAAGGTGTTCAGCAACCTTGAGGATTCTCCCCTGAGTCTAAGACTTCAGCTGGTGCACCCTCCAGGTGCATCTTTGTCCAAATTCCACAAAATTGGAAGTTCCCTCTATGCACTAGCTTTCAGAACCCGCAGTGTTCTGTCACACCCTCTTGGCATGAAGCCTCAAAGATCCCCAAACCTGAAATCAAAGAACCCACAGATAGCAAAACCTATCTATTCCTGCAAATGCATACCTAACATACATCTATAGCATATCATCAATACACACATGAAGACATTCATCATACACAGAATAACATGCAGGAAAAACTGCTTTTTGTATTAATTTAAAATGCCTCTTTTACAATGTGTTTGAGCTCGGACTACAACAAAGTCTCGGCTCTCCTCTCTTCTCTTCTCTAACTCTTGCGGAATTTTCTTATCTCTCTTCTCTACTCAACTACCCCTCTCTCATACTACATACAAAGGATATTTTACATGAGGGGGCTCTTTGAGCTCTTCCCTCCAAGCTACCTATTTTATTCAATTACATTGAATTACATTCAATGGGTTGTCTAGTCCAGATCGGAGCTAGATTCAGCCTTACAACCATTAAAGGCTATCTACATCTAAAGCCTATGTATAGGCATGGATTTTTGTCTCTAACATCCTTACAAATATTAAATTCCCTTCATTCAAATTCAAAATATGAGAGGGTTGGCGCCTCTCTTCCTTGTATGCGTTGAGTGGGCTGGTTGGCTAGCGCATTGTTGGCACCTCTCTTCCTTGTATGCGCTGAGTGGGCTGGTTGGATGGCGCATGGATGGCTTGGGAGTGATGCTCCTGCATCATACTCCTCTGCTGCGAAAAATTCATGAGCTCTCGCTCATGAGCTCCCCAGCACCGCTGTTTAAATCCACCTGGATCCCAAACAGTTCTCTGGAGTTGTTCCTCTGCTCCATCTCTCTGTCGCTGCTACTGCTTTCGCTGCTCTGTTGTTGTTGTCTCCTTTCTGCTTAGCTTCTCCTTGCTGGCAGTCTCTTGTGCTAAATTCAACATCAGCTTCTTGATCTGCTCAATCTCCTCTTCCAACTGCTCCAATGGTTGGCTCTGTCCTTGCAGTATGCTCCACTGCAATTCCTCTTTGAAAATGGGTAGATCAACTAGATCTCCCATGTTGTCTTCTTCATCTCTTGTGGCCTTAGCTTGCCACTTTGGTGCAGAATTCAGCTCTGCAGTCTTATCCTCTTGGCTGATCTGTCGTTCAGCTTCTCCCTGTGGTAGTTTTGTTGCTGCCATTTCTATTGCTGGCATGTCTCGAGCTTCCACCAGCTGCTCCTCAGACTGGAATTTTCCCTCTATCTCCAACCTAATCTATTGGATGTGCACACCTTGCACTATCACCCTCTTCTCCGGGGCTTCTAATTCCTCACATAGATCAGCAAAGTCCATGTTGTCTTCTTCCTCCTCTGTTTTTTCTACTGCAAGCTTCAGTGCTACAGTCATTTCAGCTTCCTGGCTGAAAATTTTGAGCCATTTCTCGGAATGATTGTATTCTTCTTCTGCTTGGGAAACCTCTAACATCTACTCCAATGCTCCAATAGTCACAGCTGGCTGTCCTTCTGTTGTTGCATCAGCAACACACGCTCTCACCTTAACTGGGCTATGTGGCAAGAATATTTCAATTCCTCCAATGGTTAGAATGTTGTTATGATCCTCCTGTTGGATGGTGCAAGTTTTTAACTTGTCATCATCTTAATTAACATGGCATGTAAAACCACCCGAATCTTCACTTGTCAGCACTCCTTGCTGATCAAAACTCACTCTTGAGTTCATGAGACTCTCACATAGCCTCATTTTCTCTCCCTTGCCGACCTGGCAATATGGGATTCCTGCCCTGCCCTCCTGGCAGTCTATGAGATTCTTTGATCCCATCTCATTTCCCATCTGGTAATCTGTATTTCCCTCTCTGCACACATGGCAGTCTCTGAGATCTTCAGTCGATCTATGTTCATCCTTAATGTCACTGATATTTCTCCCAGCCTCTGGTTCACATACTTGAACCATCTCATCTTCATCGTTTCTAAGGCTTTCATCATGCCTCAGCCATCCTCTTATCAACCTTGGTTGTCTTTTGGCCACCAATTCCTTGACTGACCACTTTTCTTTTGTCCTCACAGGCCATTCATATACCCATCTTGACCTAGCATTCTGTTGCATCTATAATGCCAGAATTTCCATCCTCACTCTGATCTCGGCGAGTTCTTTGTCTATCGCAACATTTTCCTGCTGCTGGTGGTTCTTCTTTCCACCGCGTGCATGGCCTTCAGTAGCCATATCCCTGCCTTTTGTCTGCCTTCCTGGAAAACCTGTTGTTGTCACTCTACAATCCTGAGTTCTTCCAGCCTCTCTTCTACAGTCCTCCTGACTGCCTTCCTAACTATTTTCCTTGATTGTTGCCTACCTGCAAACAATCACCATAGAGTTTCCAACACTTTGCCTTCTCCTGCTTGTCTCTGCAAGCTGCCTCTGATACCAAACTGATGCATATAAAAGTTTTTTCCTTTATACTCCCTTTGCCTGAAATATACAAACAGATTCAGGCTCTGATATCACACATGACACAGATGCTCGACCCTCAGGCCGTAGTCCACTTCACAGGATCATTCAATAACTTCCCTGAGCCGAAGTGGCTCTTTTAGATCCCTATTGAAACCTCAAGTTTTCGATCCACAGGTCCTGCTGAAACCCCACCTGTGTGAACATACACCAGGCATGAGCTTCTCCTTCCCACGGTCACTGAATATGACCTTCGATCTTTTCTCGAAAAGTAATTTCGGGTTTTGGGACTCTCCAAGTCCTGTTGTTGAGAGCCTCTGCTTCTTGAACCTCTGAATGTCGAAATGTCGAAATGGTGAATTTTCGGCCTATGTGACCACCTTCCCTCGTGACTGCCTGCCTCTTTCGAAAATTCAGGGTTCTCAACGCCGAAATGCCCATGTTCCTTGCCTTCAGGATTCCCAAAATCCTGAACCCCGAATCTCTGAAACGCCACTCCCCATCTTTCTCCTCCAAGGGTTTCTTTTCCCCGGCTTTTCACGTTTCGTGATTTCGGAGTTTCAATTGCCGAAGTGTTGGGCTCTCTGTAGCGGAATCCCCGAATTGTTGAATTTCGAAATCCCGATACCGGTGCAACCATAGACTCACTCTCCTTTATGTCTCATTTCACGACTTCAGGGTTTTCATCCCCAAAAGCCTGGATTTCTTGTCCTCGGGATTTCTGAAATCCCGATACCCGGTATGCCGAAACGCAAATTCTCGGTGGGATTTCGGATGTCCGCCACGCGTCCTCCTACAAATGGATGTCTACGATCCCCTCATTGTTTCGGGTCTTTCACTGTGAAGTGACCCGATCTCTTGTCATCGGGATTCCTGAAATGTCAAATCCCAAACTTTCGATACGTGTGACCACAGCCCCACTCCAACAATGCTTTACTTTCGGGACTTCGGGGTTTCCAACACCGAAGTGCTCGGCTTCTTGTCCTCAGGATGGCCGAAAAGTCGATCCCCGAAATGTTGAAATGGATGACTCTATCTCATGACCCGATGCTATTTCTCCGCTGCTTTCGGGTTTTTGCGTTTCGGGCCTTCCTGATGCGAATCCACCAATACCCCTTATCCTTCGAGCTTCTGGTATCCAAAATACCGATGTGCTGAAATGGATGGTCTACGGCTATTCCTCTGAATGCTTTTCGGAGTTTCCCATTTCAGGACTTCGTGATTCCTGCTAGACCAATTCCTTGACCCTTCGACCTCCCGGTATCCGAAATGTCGAAATACCAAATCCCGAAATGTCGAAACTCCACCCTTGCAGGATATCAACGGCTCTGAGCCTCCCCTAATTCGACAGCTCTGATCCCTTCAGGATTCTGTGGGTCAAGAGTCCCAAACTCTTACCCTTTGCATGCCTAGTACCCAGAGTGCCGAAATGCCGAAATTTCGGTCTATGTCCCTCTTGAACCAACGGCTACAATCCAACTGGATTGACGGCTCGCATCCTTTCGGGAATTTTCCCGAAACCTTGACCGCTCGCCACATGTCCTCCTGTTCGATGGTCACGATGCTTTCAGGACTTCGATGAGTCCTCTTCTCTGCATACGATGGCTAAACCTCGTGCTCCTTTTCCCATATCTGATGGCTATCGTCTATCTGCACAAGATCCGACAGCCCAGATCTCTTCCTTCCTTGTGCGCTCTTCTGCTGCTACCTGGATGTGAAACTTCGACTATCCAGATCTCACTTCTCCAGCTCTGATCCAATGGTAGTTGTAGCTCCCTCCTGAGCTAGTTCTTCTTCCTTGTGAGCCTCTTTTTCCTGAAACCTTGAAAGGCTTCCTTCGGCTTCTGCGCTGATTTGCAGAGTCTCTACACACAAAGGTGTTATCTCTTCTGAGCTTCTCTATTACTCAGACTTCTAGGGGATTAACCCTTTTTCCTTCTCCCTCGGATGAAGAATATGATGTCTTCTTGGTAGTCCCTTGCTCAAGCAACTCCTTGTTGATCCTGCAGGGTGTTCAGCACCCATGTGAAGGTCCTATTCCTTGAACACTTCTTGTCGTTCCAAAACTAAAAAGAGTCCTTTCTGTGCACTCCTGCACCAACTCAATTCCCTCTTGATAGAGCTTCCATAGAATCCTTCAGTGATTCTGTCTTCTCTCTGTGATTTCTATGCACCTGCTCAAATTCCCTCCTGGCAGAGCTCTCACAGAATTCCTCGGAATTTTTGTTTGTCCTGTGCTCTCTTTCACACAGTTCTACCTCCAAGGTGTTCAGCAACCTTGAGGATTCTCCCTTGAGTCTAAGACTTCAGCTGGTGCACCCTCCTGGCGCATCTTTGTCCAAATTCCGCAGAATTGGAAGTGCCCTCTATGCACTAGCTTTCAGATTCCGCAGTGTTCTGTCACGCCCTCTTGGCATGAAGCCTCAAAGATCCCCAAACCTGAAATCAAAGAACCCACAGATAGCAGAACCTATCTGTTCCTGCAAATGCATACCTAACATACATCTACAGCATATCATCAATACACACATGAAGACATTCATCATACACAGAATAACATGCAGGAAAAATTGCTTTTTGTATTAATGTAAAATGCCTCTTTTACAATGTGTTTGAGCTTGGACTGCAACAAAGTCTTATCTCTCCTCTCTTCTCTTCTCTAACTCTCACAGAGTTTTCCTATCTCTCTTCTCAACTCAACTACCCCTCTCTCATACTACATACAAAGGATCTTTTACATGAGGGGGCTCTTTGAGCTCTTCCCTCCAAGCTACCTACTCTATTCAATTACATTGAATGGGTTGTCTAGTCCAAATCGGAGCTAGAATTATCCTTACAACCATTAAAGTCAATCTACATCTAAATCATGCGTATAGACACGGCCTTTTGGCTCTAACAGCCTTACAAATATTAAATTCCCTTCATTTAAATTCAAAATATGAGAGGGTTGGCACCTCTCTTCCTTGTATGCGCTAAGTGGCCTGGCTGGTTGGCGCATGGCTGGCTTGGGAGCGATGCTCCTGCATCACTATAACCAAGGATGTGAGGGAGAATGATTTTAAATTATGTATTTCCCCTTTCCTTGGCTTGCACCCTATATTTAATGTGGAACTACTTCTCATATATTTTCCACCTCTCTTGTACACTTCAAATGTGATCGAACACTTTCCCCCTATAGAATGAAATATTGACTACATTGAAAAGGAGATAGTTGATCAGATCATGGACACCAATATTAAAGGAACCCACCAACAAAACATCCAACTGTAATGGGTCGTCAAAGAAGGGAATCTTCTTCACCAACGTAAGTGGCTCACCAGAAGTCAGATTTAGTAGAAGTTTCCCCATCTAATGGAGGAAATTAATGCAATGTGGACCGTTGATTCCTAAGGGGCGAGGACTAATCTAGGTGGATATAAGTGGCCACCCACCTATTCCACTAATTCAAAATGGTTCCACGTCTTGGTAGTTTTTCGGATCCAAAACTTCTGGGGTTGTTTCAATCCCTAAAAGATGTTTTTTTGGCTCTCCACTTCCTAGCATGTAGTCAAAGGAAAATTCTAGGATGAAAGGAATATGTAATCCTTGTCTAGACATTTCTGACGAGGTACCGAGTGCCCCAAACGAAGATCGTATGTAAAATTTGTGCCCTCAGAAAGTTGATGTATCAACTAACCACAATGGATCCCATAAATATTTTGGTGTTTCATCCTAAGGGGTTATGTTTTTATATGTTTAGTGTTTTCTCACTGATGATTTATGTTAAAAGGCCTTTTTGACCTCTTTCTAATCAACTTCTTGTGAATGAGTATAGTCATCACATCTCTATCTTCATAGATAAGCTACCACCATTGTAGCTAGCTTGTGTGCTTTGTATTTTTACAATATTTTGTATTCCAGATAGTCATTAATATTGTTACTCCCTAATACTAGGGTTAAATAAGGAGATCATGTCTCGAGGCCCACAGGTGGCATACATGGAGTGTTAAGAGCCAGATTGCACAACTTAGCCCACATGACCCCTCCTGGTCATGACCTCTTTGTCACTCATCTCCAGTAGCAGAGCACCATACCTACCACACCAGCACCGTCCCAAGGACATCAATCCTTGGTCCAAAATGTAACAATTTTGGTCTCATGGTAAGCGTCATTCTAATATTTGAAGCATTTGACATGTTGCAAAGAATATTTCTTAGTCACAGAACGTTTGATTGGAATTTATATATTTTGCCTTATTTCACCTTGTTGGGTGGCATTGAAGTCCTAGTAATTTGATCATCCTTGGGAATGGGGTGCTATCGGGGGGTTCCTTGAAGAGTCATCGTACCATTCCTGACCATGCTTTTCATTTTCCATTACATCTTCCACTTCATCTCCTAAATCATTTGGGTTTTCGAATGCACTGATCTAAGAAGGGATTGTACTTCATTTCATGGGAAGAAGGGGCTAAATGCATATGGGGAATGTAGCAAGAAAAAGATAAAATCCAATCACAAACCTTACATATGATAGACCAGGGATCCCGAGAGAAATTAAATGCTTCTCAAAAAAATGAGGGACCCATAAAAAAATAAAATTAATCATAATTAATTATTCCAACCAAGGTAGAGCGTATGAGGGCTTTGTTTTTATTGCTTAGTTTAGTGACACATATGTCTTCAACTTGGTGAAGCCTGACCAAGTGTAACCAAGGTAGATCATGCATGGGGTTTGTTTTTATTTCTTACTTTAGTGCCCCCTCATATCTTCAACTTGGAATCACTCTAATTAATTAATGGAAAATGAGCTTGGAAAAACATTGCATTGAAAATGAAGGGTGCAACACACCCTATACAAAGGCACCCATAAATGAGACAATACGAACACTTGTATGTCATGAACCCCATGCCTAGAATTATTCCTAGTCCATATCACATTCATAACATGACTTAGATAGGTTTATTTTGGGAAACACCCTTGACATGGGGATTGGATAACCCAATAGGGCACCTTGACACCCCTCTCATACCTAAATTTGGAAAAATTTATAACTTTCTTTGAGCATTTGTTTAGTTTTAAAAGGGGGATTGATGCATAGATTGGGTGGTTCTTGTATTAGATATGACTTACTTGTTATGACACATGTGAATTGAGGACCATTGGAGATTTTCTTGTTGTCTTTGTAGGAATTTTCCCCACATGATGTATCCATGACCCCACGTCTAGGGAATCCTTTGAGATGAGCACTAGAATATTGATCATGGAGGTTGTTTCCCTTGAGGAAACTTTGGCATGGATTGGAGATGAGTTTCCCACCTCTTCACACCTGGACGCATGCCTTTGGAGGCCTAGACGTCACCTTCATAGCCCATGACGTCACTAGGGCTTGATGGAGATGATGCTTTGATGGAGGAGGCTTCTAACATTTACATTTGGCACATGTTGGGACAATGGATGGCCTTTGGAGGCCTAGCACTACACTTTTCCAGACCAACGCTTGATTTGGGGAGCCTAACATCACCCTAGAAGGGCATGATGTCACCCTTTAAGGGATATTTTATGCAAAATTTGAATTTATAATTGTAAATGGAAAATATATGAGATCGACCCTCTTTATCTTTAAAAATTGACTTGTAAAGTGTAAAAATTAGGTTGAGAGGTCTCATATCAACAAACCTCTCAACATTTCATTTTGACAACACATTATCCTCAAACAAGAGGACTTGAGGTCTGAAATTTTTAGTACACCTGGCTCTTTGGACTGAAATTTTTTCTATTTTGGAGTTAATGGTCCATTTACTTGGTGTGATATCTCTTGGAGAGTATGCTTTGGATGTTTGGCTGTTTTGTGGTGGAAAAATTCTTCAACTAGGGTTTGTGCTTGATTATTCTTGGTGAAGTAAGTAAAATATTCAATTTGATTCATGTTTTGAATGGTTATGGTAAATTTTACTTGTTCATGTTGAAGATTATGAGATTGCTTGCTTAAACCCTAGGAGAGGACATAAGGTGTTTCTTCCTCTCTGTAATTCTTTCCACTTATTGAATTGTCAAGGAAATATTGTCTAGAGTAGGCTCCTAAATCCCTAAAGTGTTGTCACTTTAGGAGTCTTATTCTAGAGTCTTGTTTCAAAATATATTTCAAGAATATAAGAAGAGAGGAAATCACTAGGGCCAAAAAGGTGATTGGTATCTAGAAGAATTCATCTTTGAGACTTGAATTCTTGAGGTCTTAAGGTGCTAGACCTCAAGCGTTCATCTCATTATCCTTAGACAATATTATCATTCTTTTTTCTCCAAGTTATATTGTTGTTGCAATTGACTCCATAAGCCCAAAAGGAACTAGTTTCATTTCTCTCTCTTATGAAGGAATTGCTTCGACAACTCTCAAACTTTATTTTCCAAGGCTTTTACTAAATTTTTCTAACTCTAGTTTATTCAAAATCACTAATTGTATTGTTTTCGTTTCATACTTTTTCTACAACCATCCTAACTGCTACAATTTATGCATAACTCATTCTAAGATCCAGCTAACTCACTCAAAAATTGCTTATGACAAGTGTTAATAAATGTTCTTGGTAAATGCTAAGTTTCTACTATCTTTCCTTGCAATTATGAGCAATATTTCTCTTCAATGTTACAAAAATTTATTGGTGTTATAAATTGTTAGTTTGTTGTAAATTTTACTTCATCCAGTATATAATTAAATGTCTATTATCTACTAAGGTGTTTTATCACATTGGTACTTGGAAATTGTTATACATATATGCTATCTTATTCTTGTTCCAAGAAGGTATCTGAAATCACCTATTTGCCTCAAATTCACATACATAGACCTTTGACTTGGGTAACCAATACGAAGGGGGTATATATTGACCATA
>SNQJ01S0145061.1:9426-24157 GCA_010110895.2 Picea sitchensis
TGAGAGTTGTTATGACTGCATTTTTTTTGTAAGCGTGAGGGACTGGATTGTAAATTGTGATGTTAATGAATATTCCTTTGAATCGTTTTTATCAGACCGTCTTCTTAGTTTATACATTGTTTCATGATTTTCTTCTTGTCTGAATGTAGTATCTTTGATTCATGGATTCCTAAGGCAATGGAGGATCTGTTGCTATCAAGCCCATCTTTCATGGTTCATCACTTAGACATTTTTTGTCTTCTTCTCCTCATCACCACTTAAATCCTTTTGCCTGATAGGCGGTTTAAATGCCTTCCTTATTCACGATACTTATGACTCCATAGCCAATGGTCCATCACTGATATGCATTGATCTCTTTTGTCTTTCCTTTCCTTAAAGTCTCGTTGAATCACCCACTCACACTCTTTTAATCCACAAACATTTTGATGGGTACTGGGCTTACCGTTTCTGCAATCCAGGGGTGACTCTCAGTGCTAACGAGAATCTGGGTTCGAGTCACCATGTTTATATCGGCAAAGACAGGATTCTGGGGTTGGGAGACATATCCTACCTCTCTCATACTCTATTATATTTATTAAGACAAAAAAAGATTACCTTACTCTCTCAGGATAGGGGACCACTTGGTCAAGATTCCATATCTTCTCATTGGATCAAGAGTAATGAGTTGGGAATCACAAATGAATTGGTAGCAGAATGGGAACAGTTTTGAAAAGCACTTATTGGATCAGGGGCCTTCATACAGGACAAAGATGATGAATTGATTTGGACTGGAGGAGATTCTTCAAGATCCCTCACTATCAAAAATGCTTATAATTCTTTATTATCAACCCTGAGGTTGCATTCGTTTGGTGGATGGAGGCTAAAAGTATGGAAATTGGATATACAACTAAAAATAAAACTCTTTATCTAGTTGGCAATGGAAAACAAAATATTAACTTGGGACAACTTACAACAAAAAGGCTGGGAAGGTCAAATTCGATGCCAATTATGTAAAAAATATTTGGAGAATATAAGCCATATTTTCATCCATTGTTCTTTTGCAAAATCGGTGTGGGAGAGAATACAAACCGAACAAAAGAATAAAAAAGTTTGGGAAGGGAATACTTTGACAGACTCTTATAAAAAATGGACAGAGAATAAGACTGTCCCTTCCACCTTACCTGCTCTAATTTGTTGGAATATTTGGTTAGAGTGAAACTCAGTTATTTTAAAGAAGATATCTCCTTCTATTCTCTCTATGGTCACCAAGACACTTGGATCACTAAAAAGGAATTTGGCTCTTCAAACTTTTATTCTTTTACGAACTTGTATGATTCCTCAGCGAATTGGAACTACAGTAGCATGTTTTGATGGGGCAGCACAAGCATATGGCAAGTAGTGTGGAGAGGGGGGGGTTATCAAAACTCCAGATCATTCAATTTATAGATGGATATTCAACTATGGAGAAGGCACTAATACAAGGGAAGAATTACTAGGAGTTTGGGCAACACTAACGCTGGGAACACATTTATCAATTCATGAACTCCAGGTTTTGGGGGATTCAAAGGTAGTAATTGAATGGTTGAACGGAAAAGGAAGACTTCAGGCAAGTTCAATTGAATTTTGGACTCTCATAATCAAGGAATTGATTAAACACTTTCAAGAAATCAGTTTTGCACACATCTTTCGGGAATTTAATAAGGAGGCGGACTTTCTATCAAAACAAGTTATTTAGGAACCTGAAGGAAGAATTAATTTTTTCAAGTGGGTTAATGGGATTGAAGGTCCCAAGAGTCATTACATCCTTTATTAGTGCTAGTCCTTTTTTGTCACTGTATTGGCCTTGCTTGCAACAGTGGGCAAAATTTACCTACTAGTATAGTGGTATTAAAGGAAGTATAAATAGAAGAACCTCTCCTAGATTAGTATATTGGATTTTGTGTTTTCATTTTAGTATCATATGACAACTTTTGAAATGTAAGGATTGGTAAATCCAGGATATAATTTGAGACAAACTGGTCATTTTTGGAAAGCTTGTCATGGTTTCTTGTATAGACAAGATTTGTAAACAAATTATTTCACTAATATAATTGAGTAAACTTTCTATTGAAAAAAAGTACTATGTAAGATTAGAGGGAATATCTAAAATAAGATATTGGTCCTTTCCACACATTTTTGAGATTTAACTATGTAATTTCCACAGATTATATGTCCTTTCCACACATTTTTGAGATTTAACTATATAATTTCCACATATTATATGTCCTTTCCACACATTTTTGAGATTTAACTATATAATTGTGAATTAAAAAATATATTTTTTAAAGTCTTATATTGAATTACATTATTTATTTTATTTTTGAAATATATTATTTAATAATTAAAAAAATGTTTTATAAATAATTAGAGATAAATACTATATATAACACTTGTCACATAGTAATATTTATAATTATTTAGTTTTTTTATTCTTAAGAAATTTTAAAAGATTAGACCATTTTAATAAAGTTTAATTATTATTTTGAAAATTTTTTAGTATAATAAAGATAATTATTTTTTAAAATCTTCAAATGAAGTAAACTATATATTTTTTTAGAATTTGGACGGGATTTGAGTTACTATTCATCTTTCAAAAAATAAAAAACCCAAATGTAGTTGTTAAGACCAAAATTAAACAACAAAAAAATAGATAAGGAGAAAAAATAAAGTTATTATATCATTTTTAAGTAAAAAATATCATTGAAAAACGACCAACAAAATGTTGATATTACATTGACACAAGTACATCAAAACTAAAAAATTTAAAACATTTATCCTAGAAAAAATGTGATGATACTACTAGGGCCACATTTTGAGTTGGATACAAATTTCAAGGATTTTTTACCTCCAAACAACAAACAACTTTGTAGGGTTTTTGTTTGATAGGTAATCGTGTTGAGTTAGAGTGGAAGTGGAGGGTGATTCAGGTTTTTGTTTGATAGGTAATCGTGTTGAGTTAGAGTGGAAGTGGAGGGTGATTCACTAGAAACTAAATGTTAGGTGTTTAAATATCTTATCAAGTTCTAGTTTCATGTATAGAAAATGACTAGAGGATTCATTTGAACTACCATTGATAAAATAAAGAGAAAAGTGTATAAAAGTACACTATTGAGTTAAGAAGTTAATTCATTCAATTGAGAATATCCCCCAAAATAAGGATGCAGTGTTGAGCCAACATGTGCACCCATGCTCATTGTGGTCCTTTGAAGTTGGTGGTAGGATGAGATCAAAATTTTACCATACTAGATAAAGTTTTCTTATCAAACCTGTAAATGATGTTTATGTTATTTTATTCATGATTGTTAGTAGTAAAACTCCAAGGTTTTCCACTTATTCAACTTTTGTTTTGCAATTAGGTTGCATTCTAATGGTTGTGGTAGAAATAATTTTGTTGATTTTCTCACTTTTGGAGTCATTTTTTCACTAAGATAGCTTAAGGATCTACTCATTCTCACCACAATGTTATATTTCAATTCAATTCCTTTGACGTTCTAGAGCAATGGAAAGTTCAACTAGTGGGTCACACATGCTAGTTCAGGTTTTAGTATGATTATTCCTAGTCATGAGCAAACCCTACCTATATGTTCTTCAACGTTTTCACACTTAGTGGGTTAGTTTGGTTTGATGTTGAACCTCATTGGATACCTTTTTTAGAAATTTGACAAATAGTCTTCAAGGATTAAAAATGTGTCATTACCAAAAATAAGTTTCAAAACGGAAATTACTAGAGTACAATATTCATTGAGCTATTTTCAACAATATCTCATTTTCCCAAATCTGACATAGTATTATCTTAACAGTAAATAATGAACAACAATATTTCATCGATGTATAATTTATAACATAATTCCCAATCCAATTGCATATCACACTTACCACTCATATCCCAACTATGAGTTCTCAACCATGGTCGAAGAGCTTGACTCCTCCTTGACCTTGTCTAAAAAGTTTTATTAGACTAGTCCACACAAGCTCTTAATCATAAGTCACAATCAATATCAATCAATTTCCTATTGGTCCATTTCCATAAGTCAATATCAAAGAGGAAATAATTGACACGAGTTTAATGCTTCACAAGTAGCATGCTTGTGAGGAACTTCTCAAATAGCATACTCATGCAAAACAAATAGTCAAGTGGATTATGAAGAACAATATTCCATCGATATATAATTTATAGCATAATTCCCAAGCCATCAACCATGGCCCACATAACACCCCAGTTTTAATCCCCAGGAATTGTAATGTAATTGTACATATATGTTATATAGGATGGTGAGCCATATAGTATGGATGAGGGATTATCTTTTTATATTGTATACCAAAAAAATGAATAAAAATACATCATTGGTTGCAATACAAGAAGGATGATAACATTGGGGAGATATGAGTCCATGAGAGAGAAATGTGAGGGGGATAAACCAAGATATGATTCCTAAGCCAAAGTCATAACCTTTTATTATCATAAAGTCACTTTACGAGGACTCAAAAGGGCCAAAGTCTGAAATATATTATTTTATTGTAAACCATAGTCTGCTTGCCTTAAAGTATGCTAAAGGAAAAATCCATATGGGAATGAGTGCCAAGAAGTTAGGTGGAGATCCTTGGGTGCCAAGTGGCAAGTTCAGAGCATGCATAATAATTCCTTGGGTTTGGGGAATTCAACCATAATTCTACCTGCTCATTATTTGAATTTGTTCACTCTCTTGTTATGCGGGAGTTCACCATTATCTCGTACCAAAATAACTCCATTGGAACTGAAAATGGAAGGATTGAGGGGAAATCATTGATGGTAATTAGACTGTTATGTCTGTGATAGAAGGTTGAGGATGCTTGTTACGTAATTTTGATATCTAATTTCCTATAGACATGAGCATTGGATTGTTGGGTTAATGAATCATTTGATTCTTATTCTAGATCTATTGTTGTTGTTATTGTTATATCTCGAAGGCTTATTTGAGGATGAGATCATATTAGTTGAGTGATCTATGGAGAGATTGTTAAGTGATTTTAGAGGATAATTGTTTCATGTGATAGCTCTTGGACATGTATAAATATTTGTCTTGTTAATGAGAATGATTTGAGTTGGTGTGCATGATTGTTGAATTTTGTATGCTCTATTAATGTTGGTTATTATTTCATCATTTGATATAAGAGAAAGAGTGAGGAAATCATTGCCGAGGAAATTGATGCAGATGGGTTCCACATCAAGAAAATCTGAGTGTTGGAGACATCATCCATGTGAACCAATGAGACAGAGTTGTGTATGGATGTGGTTCAATGTACTATTAGTTATTTCCCATCAAAAATCAGGTAAGGGAAATCATTTTTTTCAAGCATTCTTCCATCTCTCTTTCCCTCGGTATGATATAGGGAACCCATGACTAGAAAATTGATTATCAGTAATAAATATATCAATCACACTACATAAAGATTATGTCCATCTATGACGACATCGACACAGTGACTTGGGTTGTCTATTAAAAACGGAGGGCAATTCACAATCATTGTTTATTGTAGAAAGGAGTGAATTGTGTGTACTGTAAAGTTTGGGAAATCAAAATTACCCAGCCAAGCACGGAGTCAATTTCCTGTGGATGTGAAGCGCGTGCAAACTAAGTTGTTGTTTCATTTATTGCATAGGAGAAGGAGGAAGCATCATGGATTTGGTTCCTGAACCATGGGCTAGTGTACTCACTATCTTGGGCACTAAGCAGCTTCATTCCCTCATCTTATATTCATACACTAGATGCATTAATGGTTTTGATGCCACTCTTGAAGAAGAACACATTGTCGCTTTTTCCAGAACTCCCACATGTATTGTATGGGACATTTGGTATTTGGTTAATGCAATATAAACCCACACCATTGAATTGATTGAACATTGTGTATGTAAAATATTTGTAAAAGTTTTATATTTTCTCACAAGAGTGCATAAGGGTTATAATACCTTTCACCTCTCATTAAGAGAGATATTGAGTGAAGAATGTCAAAGTTTGTAAAAGGGTGTATCCCTCATTTGAATTGCATTGTGACACATTATTTATACTCTAGAAATTAATAAAAGGATATTTTTTATGGTGGTTGAGTCCCAATTTTTGGGACAGTTGTTCTCGTCCTAGTTTGAAGTGGGACAACCTTTGTTGTATTTGCATCCTTTCTTGCTTTTTTCATGGTGACAAGTAATATTGTAACAAATGGGTATGAATTTCCTTCTAATGAAGATTATAAAACATTGGATGTTGTAGGAAATAAATATTTAAAGAAAATCTAAAAAAGGATAATGAATCACTTTCTTTGATAGGTAGTGCAGTTGATGAATCCATCTTTTCAAGGATCAGTGTCACAGAATATTCTAAACAAGATATTAAAAAACACATATGAAGGTGCAGCAGTTTCCAAATTGCAAGCATTAAGGAAAAAATTTGAAAATGCCAAGATGAACTCTAATGAATCATTAAATTATCATATCATCAAAATACGGGATCTTGTTAATCAAATGAGGACGCTAGATGAAGATATTATAGAGAGAAGGATGCTTGAGAAGATTTTGTGGAGTCTTGTGCCTAAATTTGAAATGGTTTCCACTAGTGTTATGTTTTCTAAAGATCTAAGTACAATGTAAATTGATGAATTGAGTGGATATTTGTTGATTGTTGAAGATAACACTTCAAGTGAGCACATGGAAAATGTTTTTGCCACAAGGTATTGAGGATGAGGAAGAACTAGAGGAAAGTATTAGAATAAAAAATTTCATAATTGAAATAGCTTTCAACAGAATTCACATCATTTCAATCAAGGAAATGCATCCATTTCAAGAGGTAGAGGAAGAAGTCCAATTCAATTTACAGGAAGAAGTAGAGAAGGATCTCGTGGAAGGGGAAGATGAAGAGATGGATATCGAGAAAGACATGGAGTACAATGTTTTTATTGTCACGAAAATGGTCATTTAGAAATATATTGCCATGTTAAATTGTGTGATATGGAAAATAAAGGTGCCAACACTATTGTTGAAGAAACCATAAATGAGAAGCTATTAATATCAAGTTTTATGGAACACAATGAAGAGAGTGAAGCTTGGTATATTGATTCGGGATTTTCAATACATATGACATATGAGGAGTTGTTTACTAGAATAAATGATAATTATTTTGGTAAAGTAATATTCGGTTATGATAGTGCTTCAGAAGTTAAAGGGAAAGATACAATGGCAATCCCATTATTTAATGAAAAGAAGAAGTTAATTGGTGATACTTTATTGACACTAACATTGAAGAAGAACCTACTTTTTGTAGAACATATGATGGAACAAAACTACAAGTTAGCGTTTGATAATAAATAGTGTTTAATCATGGATAAGTTAAATAAAAATGTAGTTGTAGCGAGAGGAGAAATGACTGAAAACAATATTTTCAAGCTCACCTTTGCCTCAAGCAACTTACAAAGTTTGAAGGCTATAGAATAAGTGAGTACCAAACTTTGGAATTTGAGAATGGGACATTTGAATTTATAACACTTGGTGTTGTTAAGAAAGAATAACATGGTGAATAGACTTCCTTATATTAAAGTTGTTGATGAGCTTTGTGAAGGGTGCATATTTGGGAAGCAACACAGGGAAAGCTTCTCAAACAGAAATTGGAAGGCTAGATAACATATAGCATTGATACATTTATACTTATGTGGTCCCATGGAGACTGTGTCTTTTGGAAAGGCACAATATTTTCTTACCTTCACAAATGATTATTTCAAGAAAACTTGGGTGTACCTTCTGCATGAGAAGTCATAAGTGTTAAAACATTTTTTTGAGTTCAAGGAAATGGTTGAAAATAAAAGTTGTTTGGAAATTCTCACCCTAAGATTAGATCATGGGGACAATACAAGTCAAATGAATTCATGAATTATTGCAGGATGAATGGAATAAAGTGATATTTTATTGATTCATACTCTCCTCAACAAATGGAGTAGCGAAAAGAAAAAAATAATACAATAGTTGAGATGGCTCAAAGCATGATAAAGACAAAGTCTCTTGGAAATGAATTTTGGGTTGACATTGTTCATACAATGGTCTACACTCTCAATAGGTGTCCTACAAGGGATGTATTGGACTTGACTCCAGAGGAAGCATGGTCAGGGTACAAAACATAATGTTGCACACATGAGACTATTTGGATGCATTGTATATGCACATGTCCCTAAATAAAAGAGGAGGAAGTTGGATGATAAAAGCATTAAGTGTATTTTCATTGGGTATAGTACAAAGACGAGAAGTTACAGGTTGTTTGATCCTCAAGCAAACAATATTATAATAAGAAGAGATGTTGTGTTTGATGAGAAGGGAATTTATAAACCAAAACATGTACAGATATAATTAAGCAAGAATGAAGTAGTAATTGGTGGTGGATCTAGTTCTAAGACAAATGAATTCAAGAAGAAGCCTAAGTGGCTAATCAGAGGTCATTCTGAAAGTAATATGTTGGATATAAATTTTGAGAAAAGAGTTACTAGACCACAAAGTTGCATTGTGAATTTTTCTCTTATGGATAAGGTAATGAAGATGGATGAACTAGATAGTTATGTAGACACACCAAAAAGGAATGAATGGAATGAAGCTATGGAAGTAGAGTTTAATGCCTTGGTGAAAAATTACACATGGGACTTGGTCAATTTACCTAAAAGAAAGGATGTAGTTGGGACTAAATGGGTGTATAAGACTAATTATAAATTAGATGATACAATTGATAAACATAAATCCTATTTAGTTGCCAAACGTTATGCACAAAAGGAAAAAATTGATTATATATAAACCTTTGCTTCAATGGAAAATTTGGACACAATCAAGATGATACTTGCATTAGTTGCATAGAATAAGTTGCGAATTTGTAAAATGGATGTCAAAACAGATTTCTTAAATGGTTATATGGATGAATAAATTTATGTAGAGTAGCCTTTGAAGGTTTTTGAAATTTTTGGGTAAAGATAGAGTTTACATGTTGAAGAAGGATTTATATGGTCTCAAACAAGAAAGCTCAAAGAGCTTGGTATTCAAGGATTGATAAGTATTTTCAGGATCATGGACTTGTTAAGGGTTCATCTAAACCCAATATCTATATTCTTCATTCAAGTCAAGATATTCTAATTGTTGAATTATTTGTTGATGATTTGATCTACGGGGAAAGAATTTGAATTAACGAGTTTAACTCATGATTATTTGAGTTTGAGATGACATATCTTGATGAGTTGCATTACTTCTTATGCATTAAAGTTTGGTCAAAGGAAGATGATATTTTCTTCATGTCACAAGCCAAGTATACTTGGGATATTTTTGAAGAAGTTCAACATGTTAGAGTTGCAAGCCAATGACAACTACTTTAGAAGTCGAGTTGAAGTTATATAGAAATGATGACTCCAATCAAATTGATGTTACTCTATATCATCAAATGGTTGAAAGTTTGATCTACTTAACTACAACTCGACAACCCAATATCTATATTCTTCATTCAAGTCAAGATATTCTAATTGTTGAATTATTTGTTGATGATTTGATCTACACGGGGAAAAAATTTGAATTGTTTCAAGAGTTTAACTCACATATGATTGTTGAATTTGAGATGACATATCTTGATGAGTTGCATTACTTCTTATGCATTAAAGTTTGGTCAAAGGAAGATGATATTTTCTTCATGTCACAAGCCAAGTATACTTGGGATATTTTGAAGAAGTTCAACATGTTGAGTTGCAAGCCAATGACAACTACTTTAGAAGTCGAGTTGAAGTTATATAGAAATGATGACTCTAATCCAATTGATGTTACTCTATATCATCAATTGGTTGTAATTTTGATCTATAACTGCAACTCAACCATATATATCTTTTGCAATCAACATGGTATCATAATTTATGTCAGATCTTCAGGAAATACACTAGAAAGCAGCTAAAAGAATTCTAAGGTATTTATGTGGTATATTTAGATATGGTTTGGTATACACGTCTACAGAGGATTTCAGATTGATTGACTACATAGATTCATATAGGGAAGGATGCACGGATGATAGAAATTCAGCTTCCAGGTATACATTTAGCATGGTTTCAACAAGAGTTGCTTCGAGTATTAAAAATCAACATTCAGTTTCTGTCTCCACGACAGAAGCAGAGTACAAAGAAACAACAAAAAAACTTCTGAAGCAGTGTGGTTAAGAAGAATTTTGGAGGATCTACACGAGCAGCAGTAAAAACCTACATAGTTGAATTGTGATAGTCAAAGTGTTATTCAGATGTCTAAGAATCCCGTTTTTCACAAGAATACCAAGCACATTGATATAGAGTATCATTTTGTTTGAGATTTGGTTTAGCAAGGAGTGATCGAGATTGTGTATTGTAGTGCAAATGAGCAGGTTGCAAATATTTTCACAAAGGCTCTCCCAAAGAACAAGTTCTACAAATTCAGAGAAGATCTTGGAATATTTCCAAATGATCAATATGGGGGAGAAATGTTGGGTTAATGACTCATTTGATTCTTATTATAGATATATTTTTTTCATTATTGTTATATCTCGAAGGTTTATTTGAGGATTATATAATATTAGTTGAGTGATTTGTGGAGAGATTGTTGGGTGATTTTAGGAGCTAATCATTTCATGTGATAGATCTTGGAAATGTGTAAATATTTTTCTTGTTAATTAGAATGATTTGAGTTGGTGTGTGTGATTGTTGAATTTTTGATGCTCCATTAATGTCGGTTATTATTTCATCAAGGATTTCTATAATTATGACTCCACAAGCAACTGGATTTCCTGGAGCACTTAGCATTGATAGTCCTAGACAGATTTCACTGAATCCTTGGAGGGGATAAGTATTTACTAATGGATTCTAGGGTAGAGAAGTGATTCCATACCTTAGGTTGTGTAGGTTGGGCAAGAGAGATAGGTGGTTGGAAAATATATATGAGTCTGTATGTTATTAATTACTAGGTACTCGGCTATGTGAGGGAGTTTATCCAGCCATAGGAGCCATTTGTCCTTGTGGACTCATAGCCCCAACACGAGGGTGGCTTGATGCTATGAGAATTGGAGTAGCATAGCCTATATTTGGGAGGAACATTCTTTGTGCATAGCCAATTGGTGAGATTTCCTCTTAAGATAGGTGTTATGGTTCTATGTTATTATTTGTGTTATTTTTGTGTAATTTATTGTTTAAAATGTTAAGCATGTTAATGAACATTATGCCATTATAATTTTGTATGTTTATATGAATTTTGCATGAGATTGCTTGTCATTTAGGATGCATACTTAATTAGCTAATAGCACAGGGAGTTAATTGTATCAAATTTGTGTGTATTTATGAGCGATTATATTGAATTGTGGGAAATTGAAGAGAATTTCTTAGTGCCCCACCATCCCATTAGGAAAATGGGTGATCAGGTATGTTACACACTGCTATCATAGCTTAGGTTCAAACATTGAGCTTACATGGGCTAGGAACTAGAAGTTACAGAGCAAAGAGAAAATTTCTTAGGTGAAATTGGGTGAAATTGAGCCAAACAACCCCAAATTGTGTAGGAAATCTATGGAAAAAGTGATTTAGGTAGGATGAATTATATATTACATTGGTTGACCCAACCTAACCCAAAATTCATCTGGTTTGACTACTTAATTGACTTGTCTTTGCAGTCGAATGATATATTACAATGGTTGACCCAACCCAGTGTTTGACTAGTTCAACTACTTAATTGACTTGTGTTTACAATCGATTGATATATTACATTGGTCGACCTAACCTGACAATCAAGCAATTCGACTATTTAGTCAATGTGTCTTTGTAATCAATTGATATATTACATTGGTCAACCCAACTAGATGGTCGGTTGATTCGACTAATGAGTCAACTTGTCTTTACATTCAACTAATATTTACATTGGTTGATCCAACCTGATGGTCGATCGACTCGACTGCTTAGTCAAGTTACCACTACAATCGAATGACATATTACATTGGTCGACTGTCTGGCCTAGTCGACTACCTGACTTAAGTCGAATACCTAGCCAATTCGACTATGTATCCCAATCAACTAGACCCTCTAAAAAGTACAGTTATCACACCAATCAACATAAAATAAGATTTCACTCTATAAAAGGAAATTTTAGGTAAGCATTTCTCTTTAACAACAAAAATCAATATCAAAGTCTCGAGTCAATTAGAAATAGAACTTCACAATTTGATGCATGACATCTTTCCAAGACGATGGCAATCAAGCATATGTGGCATAATCAAACCGCCATATGCATAAGCATTTATTTCACATACTAACTCTAGCTTAGAAGTTCGTAAATTATCTCAGCACATCAATTTCCTAGAATCTCTTGGATAGACATCTTGTTCTCTTCTCTAAGGAGGACAATTATAGGGTTCAAGGTTAATGTATGTAGGCTCATGCATGTAACACCTTATACATTGATTATAAGTGTGATTCCATGATCATTAAAGTCATTTTAAATTTGTTTCCAAGTTACAAAGCGTGGGGAACACCCTTGAGTACTTCCCCTCATTTTGAGGATGGTAATTGTTGGTTGTGGAGCCTGATTATATTCCTAATTCAGATGTTTGTTTCAGTCGTTCTTGGACCCCATTCCCTAACAGGGGGTGTGGGGGCGATTCCCCCCCCCACTACTGTCGCAAGGGGGGTTCAGGGGGGCGGCGACAATTTTTGTAGCCCCCAGCAGGCGGGGGATTGGGGGGTAGCGCCCCTGAAGTGAAATTTTGAGAAAATTTGTCTTGTAAAATATTGTGATTTCGTAGTCAATCTAGACCGTTCGTTATAAGGTCATAGATCTTATGGTAGAAGTTATTTTAAGTTTTTTTTCCCTAGAAGGCAACCCTCTTTTATGAGGGAACTGTATTGCAGCTACGTGTTATCACGAATATTGTATTCTGAGAGAGGAGACTGTGAGAGAAAGAAGAAGAAGTTATAGCGGGTATGTTGTAGGTTGTATCCCTTCATTTTGTTGGATAATAAAAAGGAAAAACCTAGCAATTTCTTTGGTGGACGTAGCCCACAATATGTGAACCACATATATATGTGTCTCTATTGTATTGTATATATTATATGTTTTATTTATGCATTTGTTTTATTTTATTGCTACCCGATCCTATTTTTTCTAACAACTGGTATTAGATCGAAAGGTAACTCACAGGAAAAGAGGGCTCATGGTTCGAGTGGGAGCAATGGCAGAAAATGGAAAGTTTAGGGTCGAGAAACTTAACGGCCAAAACTACCAGTTATGGAAAATGGAGATGGAAAATTATTTATATCAGAAGGATCTATTCCTACCATTAGGTGGAATAGAAAAGAATTCGATGGCCATGAAGGACCAAGAATTGGAGGTTCTCGATAGAAAGGCACTGGAAACGATACGATTGAGCCTAGCAGCGTCAGTGGCTTTCAATATTTCAAAAGAAAAGACAACGAAGGAATTGATGGATGCATTGGCTAAATTGTATGAAAAAACTTCGATGTCCAATAAGGTATTTCTAATGAAGTGATTATTTAATATGAAGATGTCAGAAGGTGGGTATGTTGCAGATCATTTAAATGAATTTAATATGGTTACTAATCAGCTAAGTTCTGTAAAAGTGGACTTTGATGATGAGGTCAGGGCTCTTCTTATCTTATGCTCATTGTGAGAAAGATGGAACGACTTGTTCATGGTTGTAAGTAACTCTATCTCTGGTTCAAACAATATAAAATTTGATGATGTTGTTGGTGTTATCCTTAGCGAGGAAATGCGATGGAAAATCACAGGTGAGACATCAGGTAATGAGTTAAACATGGAGAACATAGGAAGACAAAAGGATATAGGAAAGGGCTCAGGGAACCGCAGGAATTCTAGGAAGGGCATATCCAAATCCAAACTGGGAAAGATAGAGTGTTGGAATTGTGGGAAGAAAGGACATCTGAAGAAATATTGTAGATCTCCAAAGAAACAAAGAGATGGACAACAGGAGAAAAATTAGGAAGCAAATGTAACAGGTGATGTGTTAGAAGATGCTTTGATTCTTTCTATAGATAATATTTCTAAGTCTTGGGTAGTAGATTCATGGGCTTCATTTCATGCCACACCCCTTAGGAAACATTTTCTAGATTATGTTCAAGGTGATTTTGGACAGGTTCATTTGGGTGATGATGAACCATGCAAAATTGTTGGAACGGGAAGGTACAAATAAATCAAAAGAATGGAAACCAGTGGTTGTTGAAAGAGGTAAGACATGTTCCATATATAAGTAAAAGTCTAATTTCAAATGAGAAGTTGGAAAGTGAAGGTTTTATATCTATATTTATAGATAAGGCATCGAAGGTCACCAAAGGATCATCGGTGATAGAAAAAGGAAAGAAAGTAGGTACATTGTATTTATGTACTGGTAATACTGACTCTTCTATCTCTTTAGATTCTAACAGAGTGGATACAACATTGTGGCATCATAGGCTTGGACACATGAGTGAGAAGGGGATGCAGATACTTCACAAAAGAAAAAAAATTCCATATCTTAAACAAATTGATTTGGATTTCTATGAGCATTGCGTTTATGGAAAACAGAAGAGAGTCAGAAAAGAAAATAAGACTAAAAGGTTAGAGCTTATGCATACATATGTATGGAGACCAGCTCAGGTATCATCTCTTGATGTCTCTCATTATTATGTTACTTTTATTGATGATGCAACTAGA
>SNQJ01S0145062.1:5047-24157 GCA_010110895.2 Picea sitchensis
CTGGACATCAACTGTGGATCTCTCAAGCAAAGGACACTTTGTTACTATATCTGGCATACTGTTTATTTCAGAATCATACTTCTGCAAATCACAGTCTAAAGCATTCTCGAACAGCAAACTTTCTTCATGATCATTAAACATGGCAACCATATCTTTTTCATGAAACAAAGCAGAGTCTAAAATCTGATCTCCTGGCAGGAAATCATCATAAATAGGTTCACAAACTTTCTGTAAAGTTCCATCAAATACATGACTGTCATCATTTAAAAACAGATTTACTTTTCAGAAATGGAAGAAGTTTGACACTCATATCCGAGACTGTGTGAAAGTTGCAAATATGTGTGAGTAGGGGCTGCAACATAGCTGTGCAGGAGCAGATCTATCTCTTCTTTAGTCAAAGGAGAAGGTGGTCTCTGTATTTTCTGGATAAAACAACAATCATTCCTTTCTATCTCTTTTGCAGGTTGATTATGATGTTGAATATCTTCTTCTTGAGTATGTTCACAAGATCCATCTTCTTTATGAGCCAACTCTTCCTCATACTGATCATCTTCATCAACTTGAGAAATTTCTATTGTTTCTTCCCCCTCTTCAAGAGGATTTGTATGATCTTTTTGTCTTATGAATCCTATATTACAGCAATCTTCAAAAAGGATTTTAGCTGAATATATCCTCTTACAATGTTGATGAAAAAGTGTGTGAAAATATCTCAATGAAGGAATACTGGAATGGGGTAAAGATTTATACCACAGTCTAGCATATTTTTCCAATGAAAACATAAACAATTTCATGAGGACATCTTCATGATGTACATTTAATTCCTCCATGAGCTTGTGGAATTCAAACAAGTGTTGAGAGGGATTGTCGTCCTTGTATTCTCCAAATTTAGGAAGGACATCTTCCCAAATTTTAATGTCTGGAACAATGTTTGGAAATCCATAAACATTTGTAAAGTCCAGAGGAGCAAACCTTGCAGCAATTCGAGCAGCGAACGAATTCAACATTTGAGACCAGTGGAGTCACCAACAAAATCATGTAGAGTCTATGAACCAAGGAGTCGCCAGGTGAATGATCATAGCCAATTGAATGTGTATCCCTTGTTCACCATCAAGAGATAGATCTGAACTTTGTCGTATCCCATGGAAGATAACTTCATCCTCTATCCCTGGCAACGGCACCAAAAAATGTTGTCACAAGAGTTGACTCTAGGTTGTAATAGAGCCAAGCCTTAGCACATTTTAAATGAAATAAAATTTATTGATTGATCAGTCATAAGAGGCTTCTAGAACTAGGTCTGAAACAGGCCCTTCACTCATTTATAGATCAGAAATGAAGAGGCATGACATCGTTTGTCTAATTGATTTAATAAAGAAGATGGATAGAGGATAAGAGATGAAGAAGACTGAAACAAAGAGTTAGGTATCTAATTTTGATAGGTCTAATCTTTATTTCAATGGAAGAAATAACACCAAACTTCAAATATCTGAACACAGGTCTTGTCTTACTCATAGCAAGACAGAGGAAAAGATATGAACAAATAAAACTTGCGAATAAGGCAAAACAATTAATATGCAGGTCTTGTTCTACTCACGGAAAAACAGAGGAAAAATTGCACTTTAAGGAATGCTTTAAATTAGCTACAGCAGAAGTATCACTGAATTGTAACCATTACAAGCTGAATTAATGAATGGAAGGAAGAAAGAGAAGTGATGAAAACTTCAGAAACAATAACACAGGAAGAAGACAAAATTAGACAGTGACAAGGAGTAGAATCTCTTGGCATTCTATTCTATATTTGTTGAAAAGGAATGCATTACAAACCCAGCCTCCAAAAGGCTCTCGGGTTGTTCCCCTCTTTTTTTTCTTCAAGAAGATACAATAATATGTCTTTTGCCTCCTTTCGAATAACAGAAAAATGATTCGTATTCCAAAATAAATCCCTCTAGAAATGAACAGGCATTTCATGTAGGTATTGAGGTCGAAATCTTCCCAAAAGATAACAACAGTTACCATCAATTTCGGAAACTTTTTGCCATAGAAAATGGGGTTGCGGTTATGGTTTTGTATATCTCGAATCGTGACATATGTGTATAAAATGAAAGAGGTTTTTGTTCATCTATTTTTTCTGACCAAAAACTTCTCTCGGTTTCCTGAGATCCATTTCCATTTTCTCCAGATCTGCCTTTCAAAAACATGTGTCAAACGGGGAAATTCTGAGATCCAAAAATTAGGGCTCGAAGATGGATTTTATTCTCCCAATATGTGACACTTGTAGGAAAACTGAGGGAGGTTATTTATCTCTGATGTGTTAGGCACAAAAACCTCCGACCGTTTCTCAAAATGATATTCGAGTCGCTCAGAATCATCATTTGAAAATGATGACTCAGCACAATAAAAAATGCCACGAACCTCATATTTCGGGGGAATTTCGATTGCCTTCCCAAGATCCAAATGAAAATATGAATGCACCAATGGAAATATTAGGATCTGTAGATGTCAATCGACCATTTCAGCGCACAAAACGGCCTCTCCACGGCTGAGAAAACTTATTTTTGCTGAGGCAGTTTATGCACTGGAAAAAATCTGCGATTTTAGTGGCTAACAGGCCGAAAACAAGGGTATCTTAGCTGCCGAAAGTCCTGGATTTCGGTGGCTAACAGTGCGATTTCGAAGCGTCGTAAGACACCAAAAGTCCTGAAACCTCGATTTCGGGATTTCGAGTTTCGGGAAACAGAGCAGTGGTTTAAAATCTTTACGTTGGCCGAACCTCCGATGGTCGAAACCCCGAAATGGTGACATGGCATTTGTGTGAAACCTTATTATAGTGATTTTATTTATTTTTATTGCATTTTTTTCGTGCCTCCTCGTGAGCTCTTCCTCCATGTGTCTTGATGCATGATGCTTGAATGCTTTGTCTCGACCGATACACTTTCGACAGCTAAGGGCATATGAAACCTAAGATTTAAGCTACCAAAAATCTGCACTTTCAGTAGCTAAACACTATAAAAAATTTCCTCCTAAGCTACCGAAAGCCAAAATTTCAATATTTGTTCCAACAGATGGCATACATATTTATTCTAAGTCTGAGGAAGAGCATGAACATCACTTGAGGTTGGTGTTACAAGTGTTGAGGGAACATCATATTTATGCCAAGATTAATAAGTGTTCTTTTTACCAAGAACAAATCCATTATTTGGGTCACATTATTTCAAAACAATTCCAAAAAATATTGAATCCATTAGAGGATGGCTAATACCTAGGAATGTTCCATAAATCATATTTTATGGGATTAGCCAGATACTACATGAGGTTTATAGTAGGGTTCTCTAAGATTGTTCATCCCATAAATTCTTTACAAAAGAAGGGAATCAAGTTTGAATGGAAAATAGAGTGTGAAGAGAATTTTAATTTGTTAAAGGAATTACTTACTAGTGCACCTATTTTAAATATTGTTGACCCAAATGAGAATTTTATGGTATGTACAAATGCATGCAAGGAAGGACTTGGTGGATTCCTCACTCAAAATGGACATGTCATTGTTTATGAGTCTAGAAAACTCAAAGAACATGAGAGGAATTATGCCACACATGATTTGGAGCTTGATACCATAGTTCATGCATTGAAGATGTGGATGCATTATCTCATGGGAAAAAGATTTGAGTTAAGGACAGACCATAATGGTCTGAAATATCTTTTTGAACAACCAACTTTGAATGCTAGGAAAACAAGATGGTTGTAATTTTTAAGTGAGTATGACTTAGACATCAAGCATATCAAGACAAAATAAAATAAATTTGTTGATTCACTCATCAAAAGAGTACATCTCATGCATGATACCATTGTTAGTATGCATAAGTCAAATTTAAGAGAAAAATTTTAGATGTTGTTGTTACAGATCAGCATTACCTACAGCTAAAAGAAAGTTTACAGCAAGAAAACGTACAGTAAAAAATTAAAGAGAATGAGATTAAGGAAGATGGATTACTTATGCATAAGAATAGAATTCATGTTTCTAGTTCCAGAGAACTTAGGCATTTGGTATTAAAAGAAATGCATAATGTTCCATATGCTGGACATCCCGGTTACAGAAAACAATTGCAGCAATAAGAAGCCATTCTTTTGGCCATGAATGAAGAAGGATGTTGTTGATTACATTTCCAGATGTATGGAATGTCAGAGAGTAAAATTTGAGCATAGACACCTAGCGGGTTTGCTTCAGCCATTGTCAATTCCAGAGAAGAAATGGGAAGTGGTAATCATTGATTTTATAACTAAATTTCCCAGGACAACAAGGCAACATGATTCCATAATGGTAGTTGTGGATAAATTGACAAAGGATGCTCATTTTATTCCTGTGAAAATGACTCATACAATAGCTAATATTGCAGAAATTTACATGAGGGAAATTGCTAGGTTGCATGGGATACCTAAGGAAATTGTTTCAGACAGAGACACAAAGTTTACTTCAAATTTCTGGAGGGGATTATTTAAAGGATTTGGTACAAATCTGAATTTTAGCACAACATACAATCCACAGTCAGATGGGAAGACACAGAGAGTCAACCAAGTAACTGAAGATGTTGAGGATGTATGTGATGGATAAACCATCTAAGTGGGAAGACTACTTTCATTTGTTTGAGTTCACTTATAATAATGGGTATCAAGATTCATTGAAGATGAGCCCGTTTGAGGCTTTTTATGGTAGAAAATGCAATACTCCAGTGATTTGGGACAACCCGGCAGACAAAGTAGTAATTGGGCCAGAATTTCTCAAGGACATGGAAGACCAGATGGTTAGAATTAAGCAGAATTTAAAGGCAGCTTAAGATAGACAGAAAATTTATGCAGATAAGAATAGGATAGCTAGAGAATTTAAAGTGGGGGGGCATGAAGAGCTCTACGTTCAGATTTGGAGTAGTTGTACAAAGCTATTAGCGGTCGTAGTCCATTTGAGGATCTTGGAAAGAATAGAACCCAGGTTGTATACATTAACACATTGCACACTTCCATGAATCACCTGTGTATTTCATGTCTCTTTGCTACAAAAAGGTATACATGATCTAACCATGTTATTGATTGGAAATTAATTCAGGGTAAGAGCCAGGAGGATAACAAGTCCATTAAGTCATGTGGACATAAAATTAAAATATGCTACAGATAGAGTTATAGAAGTCTAAAGTTCCAGTGGTTTGTGCAGTCACAGGCAGGAGCATGAAGATGCCATGTGGTGAGTACCCACGATTTTTTTGAATAAATTTTTAAATTTGATTTCTATTTTGTATATACTTGAGAACGTTGCCAAAATAAGAGAATGGGGAATGTAATACCTTGGTTTTGCGTCCCCATATGAAATAATTTATTTTGTTTATTTGATGAAAGGATGAAATTACCCAAACAATTAAAAGAGGCTAGTGTGATTAGAAAATGTAATGCTATGATAATTATTAATAATAAAAATACATGGTTAGGTACCAAGATAGACAAGGACAAAGAGTTATAGGGGGCTATAGGATTCCATGAGAGAGGTGGATTAAGGGGATAAGTCATGTTATCATATTTTATTTTACCCATAATTCTTTTAATGGAGATAAATGGTTACATGTGCTTCTTGAGGAAAGGAGCCATGGGGTTCTTGATTTTCAAGTAAATGTATAAACCCATCTTTAGTAGGATGTTTGGGGTTGTTCTTTTCTCACTCTATTCATTCATTATTCATTGTTCACACTCTCCACTATGTTCACTTTTTCACTCATTCATCCTTTTTGTTGGGAATGGGACCATGGAAATTATTGAGGAGGAAGCCATTGTTTGTTGGTTATAGCTTGAGTGTGGGTGTGTCTCAACCATGAATTAATGCTTTCATGCACAAGAGATGTATTGGCATGTACTAAATTGTATTCATAGTTGTGTGTCCTAAGAGTCTCAGGATGGATATTCTTGACCAAATGCATTGGAACCCTAGAAGGATTTGGATATCTTGAGGGACTACATGGAAGACAAGGGTATCCATTCTCTTAGGTTGTCTAGGCTGGAAGAGGTTGAGTGTACTTTAGATTACGTGTTGAAGAACCTATTAGAGCTTGAGTGTTGACTAGTTTGGAAGCTTAGTGACACCTGGAACCGTCCTTGTGGATTCATAGCCACGGCTCAAAGGTGACTTGTTGTTGGGGCCTTTAGAACAATAGTGTCTATGGTTGGGTGGAACATCCTTGGTCTACATCCATTTGGTGAACCATTTTATTTAAATATAAGTGATCTTTGTACATGTGTTTCTGTTTTATAATAATATTTATGTTGTGTATGGTGTTATCTTAGGTCTTATGTTATAACATGCATGCTTGTTGGTTATTTCTATGCATGGAATGTTAAAACATTTTTTTGTACTAGCATGAATCTTCATTATTGCATGTGTTGTTATCATGTTTATTTCATGCTTATTTAATAATTAAATGGTGTCCGAATTCGAAATCAGCTTCGAACATAGTTTTTGAGGTAGTTTGCCCGGCCTGGGGGTGGCGATGCCCGGCCTGGGGGTGGCGAGGTACATTACAGCTTCTTCTAGATGAATCTTTAGGATGATAATTATCTTCTCTATTTCTCCAAGATCATAATCCTTATTTTCATGTTTCTGCAATTGCTCCTTCTTCTTTATATTTTTTTTCTAAGCATGCCTATTTCTTCTAAGGCACTAACAAGTTCTACTTCAAGATATTCTTCTTCTGAATTTGAATTTTCTTTCTGATTATCTTCATTTTGTTCATCAGCATGATTTTTTTTCCATGGAGATAGATTCTTCTTCTTCATCATTATCTTCCCTTTCTGCATATGGGCATTTAGCAGTAAAATGTCATATTCTACCACAATTCAATCATTTGAAGGGCAGCTTACCATTGTATTTGTCAGGTCCTCCTTTTAGATTTCTCACAAATTGTGCTTCTTTTATCTATGATTCACAACTAGAACAATCACCAGATCTCTCTTCATAAAAAATTTGTAGCTTGTCCAAGATCTATTTAGATGATGTACACTTCATTACCTTGAAAATATCAGAATCTCATAGGCCACTCAAGATGACATCTATTGTTTTTACATTGTTTTCACTTGACTCCTTCCCAGCTTCATTTGTATAAATTGTTGTGATTGATTCCCAAATACCAAACCCAAGGGCCTTCAAATATGTCTTCATTCTTATACTCCATGATGCATATTTTGTTCCATCAAACAAAGGAGATTTGTTTGTAGGGATACCTTCCTCACAATCCAAATGTGCTTGAGATCTTCCTTCCAGTGGGTAAATTGTTTCTAAAGGAACCAACTCTGATACTAATTGTTGAACTTATGTTTATACTAAAGGGGGGGTGAATCAATGTAAGATAAATTTTACTTTATTTAACCATTTATCAATCATTCACTAGTTGAGAAACAATAATCACATATAAAATAAAATCACAATGCAGAGAGTTTAACATGGAAACCCAATCAAGAGAAAACCATAAAACATATCTTTATAAATTCATGTAGGCACCAACCTACTGTTACAATATTTGTAGGCACTAATCTACTGGAGACACCAATAACCTCACCTAAGAACCAACTCGGTAACACCTATAGGAACTAACCTACTAATACAATATTTTCAAGCACCAACTTGTTGGAGATGCCAATCCCCTCGTTTGAGCACCAACTCAGTGGCACTTGTAACCACCGACCTACTAGAGACATCAATCTCTTCAACTAAGCACCAACTCAACAAGATATTGTGTAGGAACCAACCTACTGGGGACACCAATATTGTAACACCCCAAGGTCGAGCCCCTATTGAATTGTAATTATGTTTATAGGCTGGTGAGCCAAGTGTTTATAAGTTGGAAGACTTATGTGTTTATCAGGCCAGAGATCCCAAATGCTAAGGCCAATGAGCTTGATTTTGTATATGTAAATACTCACATCATTAATAAAATTACATCGATGTGTGTATACCAACCACAAAGAATTAGTTATGGGGGACTAAGCTCCACTAGGTAGGGAAAGGGAAGGGGCTAAGTGTCTAGGAATAGGGGCTAAGTTAGAGGGATTACCTCTAAAGTAATAATATTATATTATTATTTCCTAGAGGCTAAGGTTTGACATAACATATGTTGTCCTAAGTTCCTGCAGAAAGGGAACGGGTGTTAAGTGGAGCTCATGCAGCTTCAAGAAGACATGTGTCAACCTGGGCGCATGCAGTTTTTAGGTGGGAAAGTCATCTCATTGGGGATTCCCTCACCATTTCTCGTGATCGTCGCCACTCTAGAAATTCTGCCATACTTCCCACTGATGCACGCACTGAGATAAGGAGAGCCTTGACATGGCTATCCATTGCCTCCATCGTCGACCTCTACAACTTATGAAACTCGCACACTCATGTTATGAAGCTAATCGTTTTTCCTGTGAAGCACAACACGACTGCATAGTGTTTGAGCCATATCACATCATAGAATTTGTTTTTGTTACCCACATTTTCTCTGGACTGGTGTGGCTTGTTGTCATTAATAGAGCCCATACCCAATTTTTTTTGCGGTGGTTACCCGCTGGAATTAGGAGTTGGATAGAAGAGGCAGGTTGTCAGGCCTATGAGAAACTCTCTCCAAGTGAGAGAGTGTGTTGAGGAAGTGAGTTATCCTGGAGGGAGTCTCGTAGAAGCTACAGTACTATGAGACTTCTGGTCCAACCTATTGTTGAAGCCCTGGAAGGGAGGTGGGCAGTCGATGGACTTGTCATAGTGAAGATGTACACTCATGGGGTGGGATAGGCATGTGGGGAATGAGGGTCTCTGGGCTATGGGCATAAGTGACTCCTAGGATAAAATCCTCCCTATTGATATGTGTGACTTTCCCGTTGTCCTTGCCAAGCCTAGGAATTCCTTGCCTGGTGGAGTTTAGTCCCAGCTCAGGGGTGACCCACTACTGAGTGTGATGAGCAGCGTGTTCTAAGGTTGGGAGATTCGTGGAAGGTCTGCACACATTTGGTGGTCATCTATTAAAACATAAGTACCAAATATTTGTTCTTTGTATGATGTGTATCTTGAAATCAAGTTATAATGTTACTAGAATTGTCTATATATATCGCATGTATGTTTTAATGTTGTTTCCGAATGAATAGGTGTATGAACATAATGTTATAACTATTTAAATTGCATTAGATAGATATGTATATAAATATAAAATGGTATCAGAGCATGAAATTTATTCGGTGGCATGGCCTGGCATGTTGGTTTAAGGTTGGGGATGTCTCAAAATGGTATCAGAGCATAAGAGAAAATATATAGATTATTAAGTAGCATTACCCGGCAGAAGTTGAGGGTCAGGGACGTTACAAATTGGCATCAGAGTAGAAAAGAAAAGATACAGATGATTAGGTAGCGTTACCCGGCAAAAGTTGAGGGTCAGGGACATTACAAATTGGTATAAGAGCCATGGTTTCAACATTGAACCTGGATGGGCCATGTTAGTGGAATTTGAAGCAAAAGTTTCAGAAAAGAATTGTTGTCGAAATGGACAAAATTCAAGTTCAGAGCCATGGTTTCAACACTGAACCTAGATGGGCCACAAACGAGGAATTCAGAGTAAAAAGTCCAAAGAATTTTGATGTACAGAGTGCCAGAAGAGCGTTGAGAGAACACTTGGAATGTGTTTAGAAGCACAGGATGTATAATGGTTTAAGAAATGGCCACAGAGAAAGAAACCAAAACAATCGTGGTGTTGGGTCGTAGGATCTGTTCAGGAGAAGGAGGATCCTTCACAACCGTTAGATCTGGAAAAAAGTGCATGAAGGGTAACCTCCAAGTCATTCGGACTTCACGACTTCAGCGAAGTTTATGGGTTATAAGAGAAAAAGGGGCTGAAGCCCGAAGTTCTGAAGTCCCGAAGAGGATCTACATCGTAGATCTAGGGGGGAAAGTGTTTACCGTTGTATTTGACCAAGGACGGATCAGAATCGTAGGGATAAGACATGTGTCGATAGGTTAGCTTGTTCAGAAATTCGACGTTCAGGAGAAATGGAGTGTGTTTATGTGCAAACTTCTGAAGTCCCGAAGTATGGAGTTCATCCGGATCGTTCATCAAAAGGAGACGCATGTCATAAGATCATCTTGTTCGGAAGTTCGACGTTCGGGAGAATTGGAGTGTGCAAGTGTAAAAATCATTGAATCTCGAAGTCCCGAAGAAAAAGAGAAGAAGTGGCATGGCATGATGACGTCACCAATAGTAATGTGGACCTTTCCTAGACATGCCACATGCCACTACCTTAGTTATTGACAGTTGTACTATGTGGACCTCGGAAGGTAAGAAAGTTTGGGAGTTCAGCGTTCGGGATAATTGGAGTGTGCTAGTGTAAAAATCGTCGAAGCCCGAAGTCCCAAAGAAAAATAGCAGAAGTGGCATGGCATGATGACATCGCTAGTAGTGATGTGGACCTTTCCTATACATGCCATGTGCCACCACCTTAGTTGTCGACATCTATACTATCTGGACCCCTAAAGGTAAGAAAGTTCAGGAGTTCAGCGTTCGAGAGAATTGGAGTGTGCGAGTGTAAAAACCGTTTAAGCCTGAAGTCTCGAAGTGATGTGGCATGTTGATGTCACCAAGGATGATGTGGACACATGGGATGTGTGCCACATGTCAGTGAGTTAAGAACCTTTTGAATATAGAAATGTCAGTTATAATGTGACACATGTCATCCTCCATATTGGGCCACGTGTCCGCTTCTAGAATTTCTCCACGTGGCACTCCTCTGGACTCTCGAGCATGGGTAGTGGGGCCCTGATGAATACACAAAGTATTTAAACCCTTGGAGAAGAATTTAACCACACTGGTCCCACGATAACGTGACCTGAGTAGACGCGTCGCACCCGATCGTGAGGTCTCAAGACTTGACATTCTGGGAGAAATGATTCATGATGGAATGGGAGGAAGAAATCCCCAAAGTTTCGTAGCACTGAAATAACGTGATGTAATGATGTCACCAGGGGTGACATGGAAGTATTCAAAGATTCATGGTTTGGGAGTTTTAGGGTGTGCAAATGTGAAATCCTCCGATGTCCTGGAGCCCCGAAGCTCTGAAGTCCCGGAGCCCGAAGCTCTGAAGTCCTGGAGCCCCGAAGCTCCAAAGTCTCGAAGCCCCGAAGATCCGAAGTCCCAAAGCTCTGAAGCTCTGAAGTCCCAGAGCCCTGAAGCCCCGAAGCCCGGAGTTTCCTATTAAATATCAACCATTGGATGTTGGGAATACGTGGACCATTGATCCACCCCACTTCGCGAGTTTGCCAATTCGGCACTCTGGGAGATTTGTTGTGATGTTCTTTGGATGTCGCCGAAGCCCAAAGTTTTAGAGCTCCTATCCACTATAGATCTAAGAAAGGAATGTGGACCATAGATCCACCACTCTTTGCGCGTTCAACAGTTCGTTGTTATGTAATGTTTGTGACACGCGGAAAAGGGAAACCTCTGAAGCTTCGAAGCCCAAAGTTTCAAGACTCCGGATAAGTGCCCAAATCATTAGCACTGCGTCGTAGCCATGGTCACATGCGAACCAAGGGATGAAGAAAAAAGGGCTAGCACCCGAAAATTGTTGCAAAATAGAGCTGGACTTAGAGATAGAATCCTGAGAGGTTCTTGATCTACCAAGACCCGCTAAAAATGGAGTCTGATATTCTTTTGTTGAATCAGATTGTTTAAGTTATTCGGGAAAATTATTAAGTCAAGTAACCTGACAAATTTCGATTGACTACACATTTTGCAGAGTTAACAATTTCCATAACCAAACCGAACTGTTCCATAGTGTAGAGAAATGGAGGAGGCACAAGACGCTTACAGTCAGGAGGATGAAGTTAGAGGAATGGATGTCCATTTGGGAAGTGAAGGATCAAACTCCAATGGGCATGGAGAAGAAATAGATACAGACGTGAGTATGATGAAAATCATTAAAAGTTTGCAAAAAGATGTCCAAATTCTCTAGGTAGATAATGAAAGGATTAAGAGAGCCAAGGAGAAACAGGAAGACTTCAACATGAATTTGATGCAGAGCCTGGAAATAATTGAAACGAAGATGGATAAGGAAGGTGGATCTAGCAAATCAGGAAGCCATGGGTCCCTTGATGAGGAAAGAAGAGGAAGAAGTGATAATAGACATCACCAGCACTCCCAAAAGAATTCCAAAAAGAGGACACACAAAAGTTCAAGTCCATCCCCTACCCGAAAACATAGAAAATATGGAGTGGATGAACTGAAGGGAGAAATGAACAATATCAAACCTCTTACTTTTGATGGAGAGCCCAAGAAAGATGAATATGTTGAGGCATGGTTGTTGGGAACGAGGAAATATTTCCAACAACAGAATTACTCTTCTCGTGCAGAAGGAAGAATTTCCATCTATCAGCTAAAAGGAAAGGCATCCATATGGTGGGATCAGCTGGTCCAAGTGTGGCACGTCAGAGAGAAGAATGTTACATGGAGGGAATTTAAGAGGCATTTTGAAAAGAAGTACTTAACTAAGAGGTATTGTGACAAGAAAATGAAAGAGTTCTTTGAACTCAAGCTAGGAAGTATGTCCATTGATGAGTATGAAAGAAGATTCTTGGAGTTGTTGAAGTATTCCCCCTTCATCAAGGATGAGACAGTTAAGATTCAAAGGTATCTGAGTGGGCTTCCATCTTTCATCAGTGACAAGATCCAGTATGATGATCCTAAAACTATGGAAGAAACCATAAGGAGAGAAAAATGTTTATTTGATCAGCAAAAAGGGAAACCTATTTTCCATAAGGCTTGGGAAGATAAGAGGAATTTTAAAAGGGAGCAGAGGCAAAAGGGGAAGAAGTCACCATTTTTCATAAATAGTCATCAAGGACAGCCAGTTTTGAGAGAGCCTAGGATGGTTGAAGTAGGTGGGAAAAGGCCAAGGCAGACACCTATGGAATGTTGGGGTTGTAAAGGAGATCATAGGTATAGAGATTGTCCTCACAGAAGTGACAAAGTGAGAGTTGTTCACAATGTTAGACAAGAAAAAATGGTAGAGGACATGGGCAGAAGAGTACCAAGGATCTATGCAGCCCTGGACAACAAGCAAGCTAAGTTTCATTCACACATGATTGAAGTTAAAGGTATGATCAATAACCATGCCTTTACTATTTTAATTGATTTAGGGGATAGTCATAGCTATATAGATCCCAAGGTAGTGGAAATATTGCAATTTCTAAGAAGCAAGCATGGGAAATCTTGGTTGGTGTAGCTGGCTACAGGAACAAAGAGAAAGGTTGTTGAGTTAATTAAATCATGTCCAGTGGGCATGAAAGGACTAAGTACCAAGGAAAATTTGAACATCTTTTCTTTGGGATCATATGACTTACTAATTGGTATAGATTGGTTAGACCAACACCATGCCATATTAGACTGTCGTAACAAGGTATTCACTTTCTTGGATGAGGTAGGAAATCAGAGAACAGTCCAAGGAATTCCGAGGGCAGTTACTATCCGAGAAATTTCAGCAATGTAGCTGAAGAAGTGTTACAGGAAGGGTTGCCAAATATTTGCATCTCATATGGAAGAAGCACTCAAGGATAAGGTGCCCAAATTGGAGGATTATTCAGTCCTAAAAGAGTTTGGCGATGTGTTCAAGGAGGTACCAGGACTACCCCCAAAGAGAGATATTGATTTCTCTATAAATTTGATGCATGGAGCAACTCCAGTGTCAAAGACTCCTTACATAATGAGTACACTAGAGTTGAAGGAGCTACAAATGCAGCTGGAAGAACTTTTGAAGAAGGGGTATATATGCCCAAGTGTGTCACCTTGGGGTGCCCCAGTGTTATTTGTGAATAAGAAATATGGGACCTTCAGATTGTGCATTGACTTCAGGCAGTTAAATAAAGTAACTATAAAGAACAAGTATCCCTTACCAAGGATTGATGATCTCTTCGATCAGTTGAAGGATGCAAGGATATTTTCAAAGATAGATCTCAGGTCACGATACCATCAGGTACGGATTAAAGACGAAGGTATCAGTAAGACCTCCTTCAAGACAAGGTACAGTCATTATGAGTTCACAGTGGTGCCATTTGGGCTATCAAATGCACCAATTGTTTTCATGTGCTTAATGGATAGTGTTTTCCGAGAATATTTAGACAAGTTTGTCATTGTATTTTTGGATGACATCCTTGTATATTCCAAGACAGAAGAATAACACAAGAAATAATTAAGGATGGTATTATAGGTGCTAAGAGAGCACCAATTGTTCGCCAAACTGAGCAAGTGCTCATTTTACCAAAATTGAATTCACTATTTGGGGCATATAATATCTAAGGAGGGAAAAGCAGAAGACCCCGAAAAGATTGAAGCCATTAAAGGGTGGAAAACACCTAAGAATGTGACAGAATTCAGATCCTTCATGGGTTTAGCTGGCTATTATAGGAGATTCATTGCAGGATTTTTGAGAATCGCTCACCCAATAACTTCCCTGCAAAAAAAAGGGGTAAAATTTCAATGGACAGAGGAATGTGAAGAGAGATTCCAGCAATTGAAGCAGGTGTTAACCAGTGCTCCAATTCGGAATATTACAGATCCGAATGATAATTTTTCGGTTTGCACTAATGCATGCAAAGAAGGAATAGGTGGAGTCCTCAGTTAGAATGGGTTTGTGATAGGCTTTGAATCCAAGAAATTGAAAGAGCATGAAAGGCTCTACGCCACTCATGATTTGGAGTTGGCAACCATTGTACATGCTTTAAAGAAATGGAGACACTACCTCATGGGAAAGAGGTTTGAGCTGAGGACAGACCATAATGGTCTGAAGTATTTGTTTGATCAACCTACATTGAATGTCAGGCAGAGAAGATGGTTGGAATTCCTCTGTGAATATGACTTTGATATCAAGCACATCAAAGGAAAGGAGAACAAAGTGGTTGATGCACTCAGCAGGAGAGTGCATGAACTACATGCTACAACCATTAGCATGTATCAAACTGATTTTAAAGGCGGAATTTTGGAAGCTACAAAAGAATATTTGCAGTACATGGAGATGGTAACAAAGTTACAACAAGGTAAGATGTTGTAGAAAGTTAAAGATTATAGATTGGAAGATGATGGAATACTATGGTACAGGAACATAATTTATGTACCCAGTTCTCACGAATTGAGGAGTATGATCTTGAAAGAAATGCATAATGTACCTTATGTTGGGCACCCTAGATACCAAAAAACAGTGGCAGAAGTCATGAGCCATTACCATTGGCCAGGTATGAAGAAATAAATTACAGAGTACATTGTCAGATGTATGAAGTGTCAAAGGGTCAAAGATGAGCATAGACACCCAGCTGGGTTTCTAAAACCATTAACCATCCCTGAGTGGAAGTGGGAAGTGGTGACAATGGATTTCATCACAGGATTACCAAGAACAAACAAACAACATGATTCTATTATGGTGGTGGTAGATAAGCTCACGAAGGCCGCCCATTTTATCCCATTGAAGACTACTCACAAGGAAACTAACGTTGTTGATATTTATATGAGGGAAGTAGCAAGATTGCATAGTATTCCCAAGACAATTGTGTCTGATAAAGACCCAAAATTTACCTCGAAGTTTTGGAGAGGATTATCCATGGGGTTCGAAACGAACCTGAACTTCGGCACAACCTACCATCCTGAGTCAGATGGACAAACTGAAAGAGTAAACCAAGTGATAGAAGATATGCTAAGGATGTATGTGATGGAAAAACCTTCTAAATGGGAAGATTATCTACACTTGGCATAATTTTCCTACAACAATGGGTGTCAAGCATCACTGAAGATGAGCTCGTTTGAAGAACTTTATGGCAGAAAGTGCAACACCCCAGTAAGTTGGGACAACCCAACTTATAGGGCAGTTGTTGGGCCAGAGTTTCCCAAGGAAATGGAAGAGCAATTGTTAAAGATAAAGCAGAATTTGAAGTCTACCCAAGACAGGCAGAAAAGCTATGTAGACAAAGGCAGAACCCACATGGAGTTTAAACTAGGTGATCATGTTTTCTTGAAGGTGAAAACCAACAAAAGTTCCCTGAAGCTGGGAAGTTGTTCCAAGTTGGCAGCCAAATATTGTGGACCATTTGAAATCCTAGAAAGGATTGGACTAGTAGATTACATGCTTGCATTCCCTGCATCCATGACTATTCAAAATGTATTTCATGTATTTGCTCAAGAAGTATATACCTTATGCTAATCATGTGATTGATAGGAATTTTATTCAGGTGGATTAAGAAGGCACTTTGCAAGTGCAGCCTATGCGCATACTGGACTGGAAGAGAAAGCAACTCCGGAATCGATTCATAAAGCTTGTAAAGGTTCAGTGGACCTGGTATAGTATTGAGGACGCAACATGGGAGCATGAAGATGCTATGCGGGAAAAGTACCCACATCTTTTTGAAGATTTTGGAAATCTTATTGTTGTTTTGTAAATAAGTTGCATTGAGGACAGTGCAAAAATAAGGGGAGGGGATTATAACACCCCAAGGCTGAGCCCCTACTAAAATGTAATTATGTTTATAGGCTGATGAGTCAAGTGTTTATAAGCTGGAAGACTTATGTGCTTATCAGGTCGGAGAGCCCAGATGCTAAGGCCAATGAGCCTGATTTTGTATATGTAAATAATCACATCATTAATAAAATTACATCGTTCCATGTAGACCGACCACAAAGAAAGAGTTATGGGAGACTAAGCTCCACTAGGTAGGGAAAGGGAAAAGTGTCTAGGAATAGGGGCTAAGCTGGAGGGCTTACCTCTAAAGGAATAATATTATATTATTATTTCCTAGAGGCTAAGGTTTGACATAACCTATGTTGTCCTAATTTCCTAGGGAAAGGGAACAAGTGTTAAGTGGAGCTCATGCATCTTCAGGAAGACATGTGTCAAGCTGGGCGCATGCAGTTTTTAGGTGGGAAAGTCAACTCGTTGGGGGTTGCCTCGCCATTTCTCGCAATCGTCGCCACTCTGGAAAGTCTTCCATACTCCCCACTGATGCACACACTGAGACAAGTAGAGCCTTGACACGGCCATCCATTGCCTCCATCGTCAACCTCTGGAACTTTTGAAACCCGCACATCCATGTTATGAAGCTAACCGTTTTTCCTGTGAAGCACAACATGACTACGTAGTGTCTGAGCCATATTACGCCTTAGACTTTTTTGTTGTTACCCACATTTTCTCTGGACTGGTGTGGCTTGTTGTTATTACCAGAGCCCATACCCAATTTATGTTGCAATGGTTACTCGTTGGACTTAGGAGTTGGATAGAAGAGGCAGGTTGTCAGTCCTGTGAGCAACTCTCTCCAGGTGAGAGAGTGTGTTGAGGAAGTGAGTTCTCCTAGAGGGAGTCACGTAGCAGCTACAGTACTCTAAGACTTCTGGTCCATCCTGTTTTTGAAGCCTTGGAAGGGAGGTGGACAGTTGATGGACTTGTGATAGTGAAGGTGTACACTCCTGGGGTGGCACAGGTGTGTGGAGAATGAGGGTCTGTGGTATGTGGGCATAAGTGGATCCTGGGAGAAAATCCTCCATGTTTATATGTGTGACTTTCATGTTGTCCTAGCCAAGCCTAAGAATCCCTTGCCTAGTGGAGTTTAGTCCCAGCTTGGGGGTGACTCACTGTTGAGCGTGATGAGCAGCGTGGTCTAAGGTTGGGAGGTTCGTGGAAGGTATGCACGCAGTTGGTGGTCATCTATTAAAATATAAGTACCAAATCTTTGTTCTCTGTATGATGTGTATCTTGAAATCAAGTTATAATGTTACTAGAATTGTTTGTATATATTGCATGTATGTTTTATTGTTTTTTCTGAATGAATAGGTGTATGAACAGAATGTTATAACTATTTAAATTGCATTATATAGATATGTATATAAATATAAAATGGTATCAGAGCATGAAATTTATTCGGTCGCATGGCCTAGCCTATTGGTTTAAGGTCGGGGATGTCTCAAAATGGTATCAGAGAAAAAAATCAAAGATACAGATGATTAGGTAGCGTTACCCGACAGAAGTTGAGGGTCAGGGACATTACAAATTGGTATCAGAGCAGAAAAGCAAAGATACAAATGATTAGGTAGTGTTACCCAGCAGAAGTTGAGGGTCGGGGATGTTACAAATAATCTCAGTTGAGAACCAACTTAGTAAGACCTTTATAGAAACCAATATAATATCTTCATACACATAGTGCTTCTGACTTCACTTGCATGCTTCATACTTCATTCTTTTCACAACATCATTATACATATAGCTTCAAATCTTAGTCAAATTTAGCCTTCATGCCCTAGTGAGCCTCATAGCATCATTCCCATAATATAAACCCAGACTACAACATCACAACCTAAAAAACAATGCATTTTGCAGCATCACATACCTTCATTCCTTCATAGCACACCTTAAGAAAAAGAAAACCCCACATACTTCTCTTGCACACCTTTAGATCCCAAACAGACTCCACAACTCCTCTAGTGCACCTCAGATTTATTATGCACACCTCAGACTTCATCTGTTTCTTGTATTATCTTCAAATGCACACATCTATAATGTATTTATAGTATTTTTGTCCTCACTTTTGGGGTCGAGCTGTAAAGATAGGTCAAGTTGACCTGAATTTTTCTATCTGGGTTGTCTAACAAAAAAAATCATATCTCTTCATTCCTAGGGAGTTAGATGGAATGTCATATATATTTGGAAAGGTATCAAGATAATATTTCCAACCATATAACATATGCTCCTATTTGAGCTAGGTATCTAGGGTAAAAATTCCTTTCAAAGATAGGGTATCCAAACTGAGCATCAAAAATCTAAAAACAATATTTCCAACCATCTTCATCTTGCAATGTCTATTTTGGACATCTATAGTCTCCCCCTGTATTTGACATCAATGAAAACAATATTTCCAACAGATTTCCCTTCCACAATAAAACTACAACTTGTTGAAGGAGTCGATACTGATAAGTGGCTCATGATAGAAGAACATAGACTTGGGTGATGAAGGCGACAATAGTGATAATCAATAATACTTTCTTATTATTGATTTCATTTGTTAAATATATAAAGATCCCTCTTCTTCCCCCTAAATCCCCCCCC
>SNQJ01S0145062.1:24167-35237 GCA_010110895.2 Picea sitchensis
CACCCAAGATAAACCCAATTGACAATAAGTTTATATTACTTACTTATATGCTTGATCAAATTCGAGGAAGGTTTGTCTCTCACTTTTTCTGCAAATTTAGAGAAGCATTTGGTGTTGGAAGCTTGAACTTGGGACTACTTGCAAGGACTAACAGAATTTATTAGGCAATCCTAGATACTTTCCTTGGTTTTATCTTATTGCATTTAGTAGAGTAATTTGTGAATTCTAGAAAAGGATTGAGTTGTTGTTGACTACTCTATTGATGAGTCTAACCCTACTCATTGGGACATTCCCTAGAACGCTTGGTGCAATGTGTGGTTGTACATAAGGGGTATACTAACTCTATATATAAGTGTGATTGAAGCCACACTTATATATTGGATGACCATGGCCACCATCCCAAAAAGTATATTGAATAAGATCATAAAAAAATGTTTCAAATACCTATGGTCTAGTATGAAGGATAAGATCAGCATTCCTTTAGTGAAATGGAAAGGACTGGCTAAGCCTAAACATTTAGGAGGATGAGGTTTAAAAGACCCATCTCATTTCTCAAAGGAAATGGAAGCTAAAGGGAATTGGAAAATGATAACAACTAAGGAATTTGGTAGGACCTGATGAGGGAGAAGTACATAGCCACCATTAGCATATAAAAATGGATCAAAATGCCAAACAAGAGGGCTAGTGAGGGATCCATTTATTGTAGAACGATGATTGGAGATTTTCACACTATAGGAGATAACCTAGCATGGTGTATTGAGATTGGGTAAAAGATAAGAATAGGACCAGATTCATGGATAGGGGGTCAAAATGCTCTTAGACTATCATAGGACTTAATTAATCACCTTCACACAAGGGATATTTTCCACATGACATATTTTTATGGTAGGGAAGAAAGGGGCATTAAGATGGAGGATTGCATAATAGTTTAGCCAAAAGGATGATTGGAGAGAGAATGGAAAAGCTAAAAGTATGATATGATAGCAGCCATGATAAGTTTCAAGGAGAAAATGACTGAATTGCATTGGTGCCAAACAAAGTAAGAGACACACGTAAGGTTAATCTAGACTACAAAGTTTTCGTTCAATAATGTGGAGTGTATAGTGAGGATTGGAGATGACATCTCATCTAGAAATTTAAAGCTCCCCTAAAATCCAAAAGTTTGTTGTGATTAATAATAAAAAAACAAGGAGTTCGCTTGGGATAACCTTCAAATAAGATCATGGCAAGGACCTAGGTTATGTGTCTTGTGTAGAAAATACAAGGAAAGTGTTCTTCACCTCTTCCTATCATGACACTTCATCAATAAGGTATGGTCAACTTAGTAAAAATAATCACTGGGGGGAAACAAAATTGGGAAGGGTCCTCCTTAGAAGAGGCACTTCAAAATTGGTTGGATGATGAGGATATTATAAATGCATCACTCTCCCATAATAAAACTTTCTCTTCAGTGACGGTCCTCTACAAATTTCAAGGAGCATATACAACTTATCAACGAGATGAGAAGAAGAAGAGACAAAGGTAGGTTAAATACTTAGAGGTAAGACAAATATTTGATGAAGCATCACAAGGAAATATAGGATTGAGTGAGGTATTTTACATATATTTGAATCACAATGATACCTTTTTAAATGTGGATTGGAGAATAAATACAATAATTCAATAGAACTTTGAGAAATGACTCTTCTTACAACATTAGATTTGGATATGGGAGTTAAGGATATTTAGGTCTTTGGAGTCTGAAATCTAGTCATTACTTAGTTAGAAGGATCCATGGAACATAAATATGACTTTACATGACATCGTTATGAAAGCATGGGAGTTGAATCCTCCTTCCAATCATTTTATTATAAATATGTGGCAAGGAAACTAAATCAAAAAGTAGAGTGACTATCAAAACAAGCATGTGGAGGGCAAGTAATTAGAGGTGACTATGTATATCAATGGGATAGAAAAGGCTTTTCCTCCAAGATAGATTTGTGATTAATATTTATCTTTTTTATTAGAATGTTAAAATCCAAAGACATAATATTAATCTTTTTATTAGAATGCTATAATACAAAGAGATGNATATAAATAATTTGGGCTTTCTATAATTCATTGTTTGCTATGGTATCTTTTATGTAAAATCAAAAACATCTAATTTTTTATTTTAGATAATGAAAAATAATATAATAACATTTTTTTTTATTTTTTTTTATTTTTATTTATGAAAAAATATTATTATCCCATTAAATAGAACATTCCTATTACTATTGTAAGATGAAAATAGTAAAAATATCATAAAAAGTGTCGAGATGTTATTGTAAGATGGCAATACTTAAAGTATCATCGAGACTCTCAAGAGGTATTTTTGAGTGTAAGACAATAATAGTGGAAGCATCATGAAGTCTCTCAAGTGGTATTGTTGTAATAGAATGGCAATAGTGAAAGTATCATCAAAACTCTCAAAATACATTTTTGTTGTAAGATGATAATAATGGAAGTATCATCAACTCTCAAAAGTATATAAATAACTATAATTTATAATTTACAGTTTTAATAATGTAACTTGAATTATAAATAACTATAATTTATAATTTACAGTTTTAATAATGTAACTTGAATTATAAATAACTATAATTTATAATTTACAGTTTTAATAATGTAACTTGAATAATTGTATATATTTTTCAATTATTTAATTGATTTAATTTATTTTCTCTTTCTATCATTGCGGAGAAATGTTGAAATTATCCTTTTTCATCTCTTAGAAAAAGCAATGACATATTTTGTTATTCCATTATTATTAGTGTTGGGATATTGTGTAATAAAAATCCCTTTTTTCAATGTTTCTAATATGTAAAAATGCAATACTTATAAAAACTAATGCACTAATGGAGACATTTTGGACTCCTAACGAGCAATTTCATCCGGAGATATTGTATGCATATGCAATACAAAGCACAAGAGGAGGTAGTGTTGATATTTGAATTGTACATGTATACATTCATTCAGTTTCTTTTTTTTAAAGGCTTATTTGAAATCCCAATGCAAATTATGTCGATCCAATTTTTAATGGAAAGTTTTGATGTTTATGTGTCCATATCAATTTTGTACACATTAAAATAGAGAAATTGACATTGACACTTAGAAGGATTTGAAATCTATTTGTGTATTTGTTATTGGAAATAAGCTTTTACTTTACCTTTCGGTTGGATATCAATACATTTTAGTACAAATAATTACCTTAAAAATAGTTAAAATAGAATAAACATAAACCATGGTCATTTACATAATTGTGCACTAAGTTAGAGAAAGAGATAAACATTTGCACTAACTCAAGATGCAAAAAACAAACTAGAATCATAACGCATATACAATATTGGTTAAATCCCAAGGGGTTAGCTCAACTAGTTGTTGCTAATGTTGCCATGCATTTGATTAGTTTTGTGCCAAAAGGTGACCAATTTTAAACATTTTGGGTTAGGCGTACTAGTCTATGCTAATTGGTTTACTAGGGATGTCATCCATGAATTTGGGGAAACATCCATTAGTTTTTCCCATGAAATTCTCCTTGGATATATATATATATATATATGGATGGAAAGAGGAGTCTACAGATCTATGTCTTTTAACTTGGAAATTGTGGTATATTTGTACACATTTAATAACTTAGCATGCATTATTTAGATAAACTAGATATATAGACTCTACCATCTTTGTAAATTGGTGATAATTTTGGTATAAATGCAAACATCTAGTGTAACTTAGCATAGATATGTTGCTTTGCATCCCAAAAAGAGAGGGGCTAAGATTCTTTGCAACTCTTGCACTTGCATTAATTATTATAATAATGTAATAGTTTTTTCCCTTGTAAAGCACAGGGAATCCATGGAAACTTCACTGTTGTTGGTGGATGGTAACTAGAGTAAATTGTGGGTGCCTAAGTTCCAAGTACCTCACCCTGAAGAGAAGAAGATAATCTAACTTATGATCTCCTCGACTTTTAAGGAGAGATCTCACACATGGTCTATAATCACTTAAGCTAACCATCAAAGTTAAAAATAATATAACATATAACTAAACACTAAAGTTAAGAATAATATAACATATAACTAAACACTAAACAAGTACCTTGTTTCAACATCAAACATTTAAAAAAGAAATTCCTTCATAAAAGCTAAAATTGTCCGATATTGTAAAAAATACATAAAACAATAAATTTTTCAAAATAAAATATGAACTTTAGAACAATTGCTCAGCACAATGCAAAGATAACAACAAATACCTATTATTTTCAAACAAACAAAAAAAAAAACTATAAGTCGAGAGATGATTATACTAACTTTTGCATTAGTAAATATTATGAAAATATATATGTATAACTCTATTTAAAACTTCCTACTCGGCTCAACTTCCTACTCGGCTCCATACACAAAATGTATTTCATTAGACTTTGGTCCACACACAAAATGTATTTCATTAGACTTTGGTCCACAAAATGTAGTTCATTAGACTGATTGTAGTCCCCACAGTTTTTTATTATCAAAATATAATTTAAAGGTTAAAGAATAAGAAGAAATTATTTACTTTACCAAGCATGAAAATGATGAAGAACTTGGGTGTTGTTGGCCCAACATAATGAGTAAGTCCCTAAAACTTTCAACTTTTTCATTTATAAATATTATGAAAATATCTATGTATAACTTTATTTAAAACTTCCTACTAGGCTCCACACAAAAATGTAGTTCATTAGACTGAGGTCCACAAAGTTTGTTATTATCAAAATATATTTCAAAGGTTAAGGAAGAAGAAGTTATTTACTTTACCAAGCATGGAAATGATGAAGAACTTAAGTGTTGTTGGGCCCAACATAATGAGTAAGTCCCCTACAACTTTCAATATAGAAAATTTCTTCTTTATTTAAAAAATGCTTCCCTATAATTATTAATACAAATAATATGTACATATAAGGATAAGATGGCCACAAAGTTGGCATCCATAAACACAAATAAATTGGTAATAATTGTTAATAATTACCACTATAACAAAATATATTATTATTATTAGATATTATAAAAGTAATACCTATATAACAAAATATATTATTATTATTATTAGATATTATAAAAGTAATACCTATATATGTAATTATGTAATTATGTGGTGAATATAGATGAGATTATAACTATATATATGGTGAATATAGAAAATGAGGTTAGGAAAAATTTATAAGAAAATATTTATTATAATGATTTTTTTTTCGTTTTTAACTTTATATAAAGTTGTGTTAATAATGACTAGTTAGGTTGATGAAAACATGTAACTAATATAGTTTTCATCAAATGTTTGTGAATAAGTGTTAATATGCACAACAACAGTTGAAATTAGGTACAAATTTATACAACTTTGATGAAATAAATATCTCATTTGTGACTTTTCAAAAAGAGGTGAGTGGAGTGAACGGTTTTCCGATAACATAATCTTTTTTTTTTTTGTAAATAAAAGAAAATATATTATCTTAGAGAAGCATCATGTCAATACAATATTCAAAGTTTGTCGCCTATTCCGCCACAAGTAGGGAAACCAGAACATGTGGCTTGTGGGAAAACTTAGAAAACATGACTAAAGCTAGAAAACATGACGTGACTAGTGCCATACACCAGAGAACATGGCTAATGCCAAAAAGCATAACATGGTAGTTTCCATGCACCAGAGAGTTTAGCAAAACCAAAATTAACTATAGTTGGTTCCTGTTGAACAAAATGAGAGAGAAGCTAGAGGTAAGGTGAACCTGGGCATCCTACATTGTTATAGGTGAAGACAAACATTTGGTCGCAAGTCAGACAACGCTTATTATCTGGTGCGCCTGATAGGGAATCGAACAGGAGGTCCATGCATTGGTTGAAGATGCTTTGACTGTGAAGTTGGTCCTCCAGGTGCTGCTGCATATCGAAGATCAGCTGAGGGTGGTCATCCGAGAAACAGTGTGGGTTGAGAAGAGGCTGCTCAATTTTCCCAACCATTTCCTCATGAGGAACTATGTCTGCATCAAAAGTTGTTGGTGGAGTTTCTTCCATGGCCAGTCCATGGGTAGTATTTCAGTCTATCCAATCTGTCAGCCAACTGGGAGGGATTTCTTCCTTAACCACACAGCCTGGCTCCATTGTTATGTGAGCCTGGGGACTGGTGATGATGCAAGGCTCTGGAGGAGCTTCCGAAGTTTGCATCTCGAGAGGAGGAATTTATTCATCAACTAGGTAGCTCCCATAATCAAGCATGGTATCAGAAAGGAGAGGAGGCGAATTCAGAGCACTAATGGGAGGCAGAGGAATCTCAATCCAATTCTGGTCAGTTTTAGGAGAGTTGGTGGGTGGAATAGAGGGTTGCAAGGGATCAGGGCGGTTGTGTCGAGCTATAAAGTTGTAATACACTGGCCCTCTTTTGGGATTACCTCGCTCTCTGGGAATAATGGAAGAGTTATAACAGAGGAGGGGGCAAGGAGGAAATTCAGAGTTTTGGTTCAAAGAAGAGTAGGCTAGAGGCACAACGCCGATGAGTTAAAGTCTAATGAAGGTTACCAGTAGAGGGATGGAAGCCACTAGATGGAGAGGAAAGTGTTGGCAACAAGGAGGCTTGGAATACCATAAGAGCATGAGAGCTAATGGAAAAAGATGAATGAGAGAGTGTGTGTGGGCACTTACCTTCATAGAAGCCAATGAAGTGACTCAGAGGAGCGCCATGAAGACAGAGGTGATGCCAACCCTATGCCTCTTACCTATTCCAATGCTATGTAGTTAGTTCGCGTGGGGAGAAATTAAATTTCTTGTGGCATACCAGGGCACTAACATTACTGTAGTGTGAATGCTCGTCATTTGAGTGAATTAGATATGAGGCTGGCGGGTGGGGATATTAACTCCCAACGCTACATGAGTTCCATGTTGCTCCCGCTGGCCAGTTATCACCCCATCTGGGGGAGGGTAGTCTTGGAGAGCCAACTCCTTGCATTGAAGCAACAATTATGAGTACTGAGATGGACATGTGTTGATGAAGATGGATCACAAAGGAGAGGTTACTCCTTCATTATCCATATTTTCCGTGAACTTATTAGCTTCACATCGAATGTGAGAGGTGATTAGAGTGAGTGAGGGTCAAAGAAGATCTTGCAAACTGTTTAGGGGACCCAAGAGGAGCTTGGAGTGATTTTTTCTAGATCATTGACATTAATGATTTTGGTTGCAAGATTGATGATTACTTTGGAGTCCCCTTCTATTATGAGGTGAGTCATATTGAGATCAGAAGCCATTTGGATTCCTCTGACAAGGCCCCAAAGTTCGGCATAATTGGTCGTGTCGTGTCCCAGATGTTCAGCAATGAGGTACTGAATGTGACCAGAGTTGTCTCTAATAACCACTCCATATCCTGCCAGACCAAGATTTCCCTTGGAAGTACCATCAAATTTGACCTTGTAAAATCCCTAGGGGGGGGGGCATGAATGGGAACTTGATGAGGAGGTTCTTAGGGGAGGTTTTAGGACAAGTAGGTTGATGGGAATGGTTAAATGTCAGGTAGCTAGGATGGAGGACTCGAGGTTCACAGGGAAGGTATTCCCGGGTCCAGGAGTGAGCTTGGAAGGTTTCCTAAACATTCTNGTGGAAAATTTAATGATTCCTTTCTTTCCACAGTTTCCATAAAATGAAGCCTGGAAGGATTTTCCAGATTTTGTTTAGTATGGGGATTTTCTAGGGACCATCTCCCCAATTTCTGATGGTATTTATGATGTTGTTTCTTTCTCTACTGGTTTTTCCCATGCTTTGAGAGGCCTGATCCCAAATTAACCCATTGATAGGGAATTGGTTGAGAATGTGCTCCATGGTTTCTTCCTGCTACTGACAGAGATGGAAGATTGAGGTTCCTATGAAACATATATGCCTGAGATTATCCCAAGTCAAGATTTTATTTTGAACTAAAAGCCAAATAAAAGTGGAAACTTTTGGCCATAGTTTGGATTTCCAAATGATGTTCCACAAGTGCTCTTTAGGTAGGTTGTGGAAGTTTTCCTGTAGATGATATCCTTCTTTGATTGTGAAGTTTCCATTGGGGGTATACCCCCAATGAAGAATATATGGATCCTCATTGATACAGGTCTTACTTTGGTTTACATGTCTCTCCAAAGTTGTAGATCACAATCTACTAACACATGGAGGTCTTGAGGGAACATTTTCCAGCTACGCCAAGGAGGGTGAAGAGGGGAATCAATGCATAGGTCCACCACTTTGAGGAGCTTCAAATCTTGGATGTGATCCTGATAGGGATGAAGGTAATCCTTTGATTTCAATGGGGGGAATTGCTACCAAGAGTCCTTCCAAAACAAAGCATTTTAACCATTTCGAATTTCCGAGAAAACATGAGCCTAGATGAGTGGTCGATTTTTCCATGTTGCATTCCATATGTTAGAGCCTTGTATCTGTTATTTAAACCTAATGAGATGTGCTTTAGGGGTGTGCAGAGTGTATTTGTGCTTCCAAATTTTGGTCCATAGTTCTGCTRGATATTTGAGCCATCGCCACCGGATATTTTCCCCCATTGTGTTGTTTAGCTTGCMTGGGTCCCCGAYGCCTAATCCACCCAAGGATTTGGGTTTACATACTTTACCCCAACTGAATAGGGCCCATTTTTTGTCGGGATCGTGACCATGCCAGAGGAAATTCCTCTGTAGGTTCCTTATAATTTTGATGACATTTTGCGGGGCTGCAAGGGCAGAGAACATGTAGGCATGGATATCTTGAAGCACAGATTTCAGGAGGATTAGCCTCGCCAAGAGGTTGAGAGATCTGAAGGTCCAGTTGCTAAGGCGATTGGAAATAGAGAGGATAAGGGAGTCCCAGGAGATATTGTAGACAACAGAGTCTGAAAGAGGGATTCCCAAGTAGTGGGATGGAAGGGCACATTTTGGTATGCTTAGCAGGCAAGAGATATGAAGATGGATTGTTGGGGGAGTGTTGAAGAAGAAGAGTTGAGATTTATCCAAATTGAAGGAGATGTCGGAGGCCTCACTGAAGTTGTTGAGAATTTTTTTGAGCTTACTGGCTTCATGTGTAGTGGAATAGTTCATGAGCATGGTATCATCCACAAACTAGCTATGGGAGGCAGCAAGTTGTAGCCCATGACGATGGAGGCCTTGAAGAGAGCCATCAAGAATGGAGGATTTGATGTAAAAACCTAAGCCTTCTCCCATGATGACAAAAAGAAAGGGGGACAGGGGGTCCCCTTTTCGAATGTCTCGGGTAGGGGAGAAGGGTTTTGAGGGGACTCTATTAAGAAGACAGAGGAGATGAGATTCATTATCCAACAAATCTAGTCGTTGCCAAAGTCGAAGGCTAGTAGGAGAGCCTTCATGCAGTACCAAATTAGTTGGTCAAAATCCCTTCAAAGGTCAAGTTTGATGAGCATACCTAGGGTACGAGTGGTCTTGAGAGATTGGATGACTTCATGAACCAGAATGACACTATCCATGATTTTCCTTGCCTCCACATAACCTGATTTTTTGTTGGATATGATGAAGGGGAGAATGGGATTGAGACATAGAGAAATAACCTTGGAGATGATTTTGTAAATTACATTGCAGAGTTTTATCGGCCTGAGGTTCTTCGTATTAGTAATTTGTTCCTCCTTGGGAATTAGGGTGAGAAATGTGGAATTTAGAGCAGGAAGGAATTTTCCAGAAGTACGAGATTCCTCTGCCAACTGCCAAACCTCTTCACGAATCATTGGCCAACAGTGGTGAAAGAAGTCTGTGGTGAAACCGTCTGGCCCAGGAGATTTTCCCAAGGGCATGTCCTTGACTTCTTGATCCAGTTATGCCTACGTGATGGGATGCATTAGGGCATGATTCTGTTATGGAGTGATTAGGGATGGAATATGTTGAGTGATGTGATTAATATATGGAGTTATATCAATGGGAGGCTCTGAAAGAAGCCCCTTGTAATAATTAACTAGCTCAGTTTCTATTTCTTCATGGTTCAGAATGATATTACCTTGAGCATATTCAAGTTTTTTGATGTGATTGATGAAGCACCTGTGGATCATGGAGCGATGAAAGAACTTGGTATTATTTTCTCCCTCCTTGAGCCATTGCACATGAGATTTCTATTTCCATAGAATTTCCTCTTGCTTGTGTTGTTCTTCAAGCTTCTTCTTTAAGCGTTCTTCCTCCTATTGTTGGGCTTCTGTGTGACCTGATAGAATTACCTCCTGTTGAATGTCCTCTAGTCTCTGCTCTAAATATTTCTGCTCTTGAAAAATATTGTCAAATACTTCCTTATTCCAATGACGAATTTGTTGCTTGAAGTTTTTTATCCTTTCTTAGAATTTGTACATATTGGTGCCATGTAGAATCTCTTCATTGGCCAACCAGGTGTGGGATAGCTTAAGAAAATATGGATGGGTTAACCAGAATTTTTCAAACCTGAAGGGTTTGAACTTAGGAGTAGCTATCATGTCCATACAAAGTTGGATTGGCCAGTGATCTGATCATGATTTTGGGAGAATAGTGGCTTCCACCATGGGTCCTTCTGTTATCGGATAAATCGGTAGGTGTGGACACTAACATATCTCCCTAGATCCACCTAGATCTAGAAAAAAACACACCAGAACATGACACTTTCCTTAAGTTTTAGATATTGAATTTACTAACTAAAGAGGGATAGGTGACATACCGTTTAAACGTCGCTTCCTCTTGCCATCATCGTCCTAGCTCCGTTCCAACACTCATACAATGATGATCCTCCAAAAGAACACAACCAACCAAAGTGATAGTAATAGCATAAACTCAATATAAACCTATGTATGTGATCAAGGAATCATACAATAAAACACAGCAAGCTTTATAGGAAAGAATCATATTATTGTATCATATCGAATGTGAAAGAGAGATTACAACCATGGCCTTGATGTCGCAAGGTCCCTTCCAACTATCCTTCCTTCCCCACACACTTCCATTCTAAGAATTCTGAGAGCACAGATCTGATAATATTCACAATCTATCTTGACAAAGGCAAAACTCAAAGACACTCCACCCAAGCTAAT
>SNQJ01S0145063.1:0-20180 GCA_010110895.2 Picea sitchensis
TGTAAATCCATGCCTACACCGATGGTGACGAATATGAAGTTATTGAGTGATACATATTCAAAGACAGTGGATGCCACCATGTATAGACATATGATTGGTTCATTGATGTACTTAACGAACACAAGGAAAGAATATTCTTATCTTGATGTCATTGATTGCAACAAAACATGTGTTGAGGTACCTAAAAGGTACAGTTGATTATGGGCTCCAATATGTTTCGGATCATAAGATAAGACTGCAAGGCTATACTGATTCAAATTGGGTCGATAGTATCATAGATCGTAAGAGTACATCTAGATGTTGCTTCAATTTGGTCTCGGCTATGATATCGTGGCTCAGCATGAAGCATACTAGTGTGGCACTTAGTACGGCCGAGACAGAATACATAGCAGCATGTTCAACCTGTAGAGAAGCTGTATGGCTTCGAAAGTTACTTCCAGGGCTGTTTGATCTTGAGTTGGAGGTGACTTGTATTTTATGTGACAAACAGAGTTGTATAAATTTGTCAGAGAACCTTGTGTTCCATGACAAGTCAAAGCACGTCGAGATCAAGATATAGTGCAAAAGGGAGTTACAAATATCCAGTATACTGGCACATACGATCATATAGGAGATGTGTTGACCAAGCCTCTATCAAGGGTAAAGTTTGAATACTTCAGGGACAATCTTGGTGTGGTCCATAAGGACGTCCCTCGTAAGAGGGAGTGATGAGTCACATATGCGATTCTTAGGGAAGTAGCTTGCAGAGTGTGGCAGCAACATGTGGTCATTTACAAGCACATTACTGACTGTGACACCAATCAGTATGACCTCACACAAGGTCAGCAGATGCCGAGCCTTCGAGGCTGGTGAGTTTCCAAACTTTTCAAGCTGGAGGGCCAACCTATGTGGTTGGAGGTGTTTGCTAGCCTTGGGCTAGATGGGTAGTTTGTGTGCACTGCATCGCCTAACCCTCGTGGTTAGATGCCCAGTCATTGTGGGTTGGATGCTTGGTGTGAAAACCATAAGAACTAGCTCTAGGGATAATTTCCAGATTCTGTGTGAGTTGGTGAGTTGAAGTTTCCTAGACTCCGTTCTGATTGGGTAGTAGCACAGTTCTGTGTAAAATGGCTCAACTGCATATTCCAGATTTCGTGTGAGCTGGATGGTTGCCTAGTTCCGTGTGAGATGGATGGTTTCCTAGTTCTCTATGAGCTAGATTCCTAGCTATGTGTGAGCTAGATGAAAGCCCTGTAATGATGTAAGGCCCTAGACGACGATGAGGCTGTTCCCACTAGAGAGATTATAGATGTGTTGATGAGGTCCTAGATGCATGCCTGTGACATGATCATTAGATAGTATATGCGTGTGACTATGACAGAGCCTGCGTGGCTATGATTGTGATACTTGTGACATGATCTGTTTGATCATGAGATAACCTATATGGCTATGATGGTGATATTTGTGACATGATCTGTTTTCTCATGAGATAGCATGTGTGGCTATGATGGTAATACTTGTGACATTTTCTATTTGATCACGAGATAACCTATGTGGCTATGGTGATGCTACCTATAGACTGGTCTATGAGACCATGTGAGTCTTACCCATGCCATGTTAGATCGATGGATGTGTTTGAGACCATTACATGAAGAACATCTTAGTCAATACCTCCCTAGATAAGAGGGAGTGTTGATTTTTTGGTAGCTACGAGAGGTATTAACCTCAAGTGTAACCCTTGTGCTTAGAATAGAATATTCTGAGAGTAAGAGAACCATTAAACAGATGTGTGTAAACCCTAGAAGAGAAGTCGGCCCAAGGAGAATAATAATAAAGAAATAAAAGGCCCCCAAAAGAGAAGTCAACCCCACCTGGAAAAGTCACTTGGACAGGATAGTATAAATAAGGAGGCGCCTAGCTCATTTAGACACACTCTCACTCACTAAAAAAAAATGCGCAAGTCTAAGGAGGAACAATGGAAACAACTAGGGCGCAAGTCTAAGGAGCAACAATGGCAGCTAGGGTGCAAGTCTTTTTGGTATCTTCTTCTTGTGCACTTTTCTTGGTAAATGTATGCTTTATTGGCATTGTGCTGCTACTGCAACAGTGGTGTTTCTGTTTAGGGTTTATCTATTGGTTCTAGTGTGGACTTGCAAGAATCATTCTATCTAAGAAAAGGTTATTGTGCTGGGGGTGGCATATGTGAATGCCCATGGTTGGGTGACAACGATGTGACATTGTCTATGGTTAAATGAGCATATCAAAATTTTAACACACTAAATAGGAAAATGCTTTGATCCTATGGTATCAATTAACACATCCACAAATTGAAGCTTACCATAAAAGACAATCCCATCATGGGGCCATATAACCGATCCAGTAGCCCTCGAAGTCATCTTCCCTATTGAAAGTTTCAAGGAAATGATACCCCATACTCCATGCTCTCCTTTTTCTAGTGAGTGTTAAAACTCTGTAAAGAAGACTTGCATCTTGTCCATGCTTGTTGTTGCTCAACTCTGCAAATAATACATTGGAAACCTCCATCCTTGTCACCACACCATTCAACCATGTTGAAATCACCCTCGAGTACCCATTACATAGTGGGGAGAGAAGAGGCCATACAATCTCAAAGCGCACATCTCCAAGTGCTAGAGTTTGGGGCATAGACATAACAAAAAACCATAAGATTTTCTTGTAGCATCATCTTGATCCATACACATGTTATTAGGCTTTGTCCTAATCCACCACAAAACTCTATAGGTTATGGGAGATTATCAAAACCACACCTTTACTACCCTAGGAATGATATTTTGTCCCAAAAGGCCCATTCCATAGATGATTCATTCTCCAATGTAACTCAAAACAAATGATTTAACTTCTTGGAAGAAGACTAAATCTGTGTGGATTTCTTCAACGTACCATTGACAAATTGCTTGCAACTTAGGATAGTCATCCCTAGGACAATCCAGGGCATGAGAAAAAGCTTCATTATGGGGACAACCTAATAGTAAGACCATCAAATGTGTTTTCTTAGACAAAATGTCATGTCCCTTCCCCTTTAACCCTCACTGGAGGAGGGACGTAGTGGCTTAGGGAGCCCCCCGTAGGCCATAGTCCCCAACTAAAGGGGAGCCGTGGGGCTTTAATGGGAAAACAAAGGGCAATGACTAGGTTAAATGTGTCCATTGGGCAAAAGAAAAGGGGAAAATTCCCTAACTTAAGGGATAAGCCACCATTGGGTGAGGGAAAGGGAAAAAAGACCCCAACTTGAGGGATAAGGCACCAAAAAGAGGGAAATCAAACACAAGGGGAACTATATAAGGAGATGGACGCTCATTTGAACAAAGACACAAGAATTCATTTTTGGAGAGTTTCTATTTTCTGTCCTTGGAGGCGACTACCTCAGTCCTATGGAGGGTTGGTTAACCCCCACCTTTTGTTGAGTTTCGGTGGGGCCTTGTGTTCACCCTACCTCAACCTCTGGTAGATGTTCTTTTGTTCTACCCTCTATTCTCTACCCAATCCATTGTAGCTACAACAAAGGAGGAACCGAGCCCTTACTCTGGACAACTGAAGGGAGGCCAAACCTATATCGACTGAACAAGGCCACCTAGGGAGGACCGAGCTACTAACCGGCAAGGTCTAAAGCTTATGGTAGTTGGTAGAGGGTGCTAGGAAGGTTGTCATATGATCTCTAGTGGAGGCCTAGGCTGTTTGGGAGTCCAACAAGTTGTTCCAGGGTTTGTCCCAACCCCTAGAAGGAGGCCGAACCTTGTCCCTCAAGTTTGGAGAGGGATGAACCCATACCTGTGAGTAGAGGCACTGGGAAGAAGGCCAAATTGCCATTGGATGAGTCCAGGAGCTGATCGAGTTGACAAGTTTATTGCACCAAGGGTCTAATAAGAGTTCTCAATGGATTACCAACCACTATAGTGCAACTTGAGGGCATCCTGTGGCTGAAAGGAGTAGCAACAATGAGCAAAGGGAGGGCTAAACTCATATTGCTATTGTTGGGAGGCTGATTCATCAACTAGGGATAACCATACCACCCTTGCAGTTGGTTCTCAGGTTCTATTTAGTATTTTTGTATAGAGACTAGATGTTGTAACATTAATTAATTTTGTTGGGACTATATTTCAGTGTTTGTTAATTGTGACAACAACCTTTAGAGGGATTTATTTCTGGTTTTGGACACTATTTACTACTGGTTTGATACTGTTTATTGTTGGTTTTTGGGAACTATTTACTGTTGGTATTTCTATGCTACAAAACTGGATTTGGCATTGATTCTATTCATATACTGGATGTTTATAAATGTGCTCTGTTGTTGGTAGAAAAACTGTATGGTACTGCACAAATCAACTGTTTCAAGTTGATTTAATCCTCTTTTTCTAGCCTAGAAAACCCTAGGTATTTTACAGTGGTATTAGAGTTGGAGACCTTGCCAGCCTGAGTGGTATTCAGTAGAAGAGAAATCTGCAACTGTCAACCAAGGTCAAGGGTAACATACTAAGATTGGAAAGATGAAGACCAAGAAGGATCTCATGGCTGAAATAAAGTGGGAACTAGCAGTAGGCAAGTATATGCCTTACTATCCAGTGTATTTAACATTGGGTAAATAATTTTTTGCAACTATGTCTTTTCGAGACTATTGCACCATCAAGTATGGAAGCTAGCCCGAAGGCCTAGATGCAGATTCCTTCAATGGCACAAGATGAATATTGAAGGAATATATGACAGAAGAGCAGGGGGATCCATTGGTGGCATATGCAGATTCCCATGTAGAGGAGCGTGCATCCAACCACGATGAGGAGGTGAGCATATAGGAGGACCAAGCAATGGTCTATGATGAGACCGTTTACACTAGTATGTTGACGGGTTCTATCACTAGTACTTATGATGGAGGTGCAACATATTCTCCCACCTATGTTGACTATGAGAATGCCGACACAACAAGACCTCATGCACCTTTATCATTGTCCTACGAGGTCCATGACACCAGAACCTTTGACAGACAGGTTGATGGCATACATGTTGGGGATGCTTATATGATAGGACCCAACTACGATGAGCATTTATCATCCCATCCCACTCATGAAACCCATGATGATGATGGGGGCATGATGGTACCCACATATCACAGGGGAGGGGTGTTCGAGAGATTGCTCGGGGACATGGATCTTTCTTCACATGAGTCATGTGTGGAGGAAAATGTCACGCATAAGTCCCATCATAGCATGGTATCATCGAGTATGTCAGGTGATGATGATGAGGAGAGAACTCTTACAGATGACGGTCCAAACCATTTGGATGTGGTTGGACATAGACCATTAGCACTGCGTGACTTAGAGGATCGCTTGTTGGTAACCGAGGATCGAATCACATAGGTCTTGACTAGGATCGATGGAGCTCGTAGATTCATTGAGGATATTATGTGGAGAGCTAAGATAGAGGAAAGACATAGTGGAGTGACTAGTGCTCAGTTGCAGATCGATAAAGAAGCACTAGAGCAGCTGAAGTCAGACTACTTGCAACTGTTTATGGTTAGGGACCTTTCCCTCAGGTTTGTTGAGGACAAGGAAAGAGACATTTAGGAGATACATTATCAGCTGGGCTTGGTATGATCTTCACCACTTACAACAAAGACTCCATTAGATTTGGAAACCATGGTACAGGATGGCATGAATGTCACGCATGATGAGAGGGAGGAGCCTCTTGTGATAAAGCTAGACGACGAGCATTTCGAGTTGTCGATACTCGGGGAGAGTTATGAATCTAAGAGTTTGTATTGCACTCTTAGTTGGTACTGCGGGGATCATGAGCCCTTTCCTTCGGAGAGCACACTAGAGGATCTGAAGATAGTTGAGCACCTTCCTTGGGGACCAACTCGTGAATAAGTATGCACGTCCATGGATTGGGTGGACAGGTACATGAACGACATGGACACACTTTGGGATACATATACATCCATCATCAATAGAGTGTTGGGTTCAATACCATACACATGACATCGGATGAGACAAGAGGACACAGTGGTGTACAATGGTATGCATGATTCTTCATTGGAATACAATAGTGTACAGTGGAGCTTTGGAGCATTTCCTCCAGGGAGACCTCCTGACAAAGGCCATGAGCACACCATTGATTTGAGGTTACCTAGGATCAGAGAGGGGATGGGTGATCCTCGAGGAGAAACATACATCTCGATGATCAAGCCTCATCAAGGATATCAACAAATGAGGATCATGGAGTATGATACACATAGGTATGTTCCCAGATATCATCATGGGATCTTGGTCATGCCCTTGGATTTGACCACCAACACATGAGTCACTCTCTAGTCTTGCAGGAAGTTTCCGAGGCATCTTTTGTTGTGGTTTGATGCCCTCAGCAGGGCATGGGAGGATCACCTAATCTAGTTGAGTGGGACAGGTAGCCTCACAAAAACGACAAAGACCATCCATTAGGACTTGGTGATCATCGTACATGGTGCACAGTGGGAGTCTCAGACTCTATTAGAGCATTGCACATAATTTTCAACAACACATATTGGGGGCGGTAGAACTCCAACCTGGTGGTGGGATCCGGGCTTTCATCAGGGTGATGGGTTGCTTCAGATGAGATTGACGACTGACGAAACCGAAGTAGTGATGGATCCAAATCGTGATGGGGATGAGATGCGAGGATTTGGGGATTTTTTCTTTTCCCTCATCGATGATAGCCATGGATTGACAAGTGATGAATTCACTAAGATGTCTAGGCTGAGAATGATCCATGATAAGGAGTTCCAACAGAGGGCACGAGAATCTGGGATTGCAGTTGTTGGTGGCTCGAAAACTGACACAGATGGGATGGCCAACTTGCATTCTCTAGAGTTTACCCTTGGGGTGCATATGATTGGTTTCTTGGAGGTGCATTCTTCTGAGGAGTTAGTCGTGCCTCGACAGTTCATGATCACTTGGATCATTAGGGATAATTTGACATGTTCTTTTGTGAGCACCAGGCATATCTGTGCTATGAGTGGAGGGTGCTTCAAATGATACAGGGTAGTTTGGGACCTAGGTGTCTCCGCCACTTATGAGTAGGTTCGAGAGATTTTCACACGAAGGGACCTCACAGACGCAATGTCAAGACATATGGGGGCATTTACGATTTGGTAGCAGAGCAGGTCAGGGCACACTCTTCAGGACGGGTTAATACTATCCTTTCCCATTCTAGGACAAGGATGGGGGAGCGAGTGGACAAATTGCATCACAGATTCACAGAGGGTGAAAATCATATTGATTGACCAGCTAAAAAAGTTCACACACTTTCTAGTGATCACATGGGAGTATGGGGCAACATGGATGACATAGCTACATCCTTGGCAGGGGTTGATCAGATCAACATGAACATTATTGACTCCCAACATTAGTGATTACCTTTATTTGGTTGATCATGCGATGGTGGTGGGCCGACGAACTAAGAGGAAGTTGCATGACCACATGAGGTCATGGATTGAGTGGTTACATTTGGGTGAGAATTGTAGTGATACCACTCATGTTAGCTTACAGACCACCTAGGATTTGCAGAGCATGCATGTAGACAGGCACATGGTGAAGCATAGATTTGGGATCATAGATGTGGTGTACTTGAGCGTGCAACCACTTAGATAATCTCCATGGAGGAGAGGTGGCGCTAAGAGGATGAGTCCACGCCTCTTTGGTCTCTTCAGGGTAATTCAAAGATCCAAAGACATAGCTTACGAGATAGAGTTGACAATGGGTAGCTAGGGATGTGGTATTTACCATGCATCATGCTTCCATAGGGCGTGGGAACCACAGATCACTACTCCCATTGAGTTATCGCCACTAGATGAGAGGGGGAGGATGTTGTTGACTCCCAAGGAGATTATGGATGTACGTGAGAGGAGTTTGAGGAGAAGAGTGACCAGGGAGTACCATGTCAGGTGGAGGGATTGGCCAGTAGAGGATGCCACATGGGAGAGCGAGCATATTTTGCAGCATCCTGGTTTGCGGTTGCTTGAGGAAAAGAAATATTGGGAAGGGAGGACTGTCATGTCCCCTCCCCTTTAATCCCCATTGGAGGAGGGATGTAATGGCTTACGGAGCCCCCCGTAGGCCATAGTCCCCAACTAAAGGGGAGTTGTGGGGATTTAATGGGCACAAGGATGGAAACAACTGGGTTAAATGTGTCCATTGGGAAAAAGAAAAGGGGAAAAAGTCCCTAACTTAAGGGATAAGATACCATTGGGTGAGGGAAAGGGTAAAAAGATCCTAACTTGAGGGATAAGCCACCAAAAAGAGGGAAATCAAGCAAAAGGGGAACCATATAAGGGTATGGAGGCTCATTTGAACAAAGACACAATAATTCATTTTTGGAGAGTTTCTCTTTTTTTTCCTTGGAGGTGACTGCCTCAGTCCCATGGAGGGTTGGTTAACCCCCACCTTTTGTTGAGTTTTGGTGGGGCTTTGCGCTCACACTCTCTCAACCTATGGTAGATCTGATCTTGTTCTACCTTCTATTCTTTGCCCAATCCATTGCAACTGCAACAAAGGAGGAATTGAGCCCTAACTCTGGACAACTGAAGGGAGGTTGAACCTATATTAGTTGAACAAGGCCACCTGTGGAGGACCGAGCTACTAACCGGCATGGCCAAAAGCTTATGGTCGCTGGTAGAGGGTGATAGGAAGGCTGGAAGATGGTATCTAGTGGAGGTTGGGGCTATTTGAGAGTCCAACAATTTGTTGCAAGGTCTATCCCAACCCCTATAAGGAGGTTGAATCATGTCCCTAAAGTTTGGAGAGGGATGAACCCATACTTGTGAGTAGAGGCACTGTGAAGAAGGCCAAACTGCCATTGGATGAGTCCAGTAGCTGATCTATTTGACAAGTTTGCTGCACCAAGGGTCTAATAAGAGTTCTCAACGGATTACCAACCACTATAGTGCAAGCTGAGGGCATCCTGTGGCTGAGAGGAGTAGAAACAAGGAGAAAAGGGAGGGCCGAACTCCTATTCCTATTGCAGGGAGGATGATTCAACAACTAGGGACAACCATACCACCCTTGCAGTTGATTCTCATGTTCTATTTAGTGTTTATGTGTAGAGACTAGTTGCTACAACATTAATTAATTTTGTTGGGACTATATTCTGTTTTTTGTTAAGTTGTGACAACAACTTTTAGAGGGATTTACTGCTGGTTTTGGAAATTATTTACTGCTGGTTGGATACTGTTTACTGCTGGTATTTCTATGCTAAAAAAATGGATTCAGTATTGATTTGATTCATATGATGGATGTTTATAAATGTTCTCTTTTGTTGGTATAAAAATCATATGGTACAGAAAAAATTCATTGTTTCAAGTTGACCTAATCCCCTTTTTCCAGCCTAGAAAACCCTAGGTATTTTACACAAAATCACTAAGACTAAAAACCCTTAGCTCAGGGGATTTCATAATTTCCTTGTAGGATTTAGGACGTGAACTAGGTGCACAACCTTTGTTTCCCGTCCTGGAGACATGGGTTCGTTCTTTTTGTTTCAATGAATCTTTGATTTGGCTTCAACATCCATAGAAGTAAGCGAGGTTTCTATACGAACGAAGAGGAGGAGATGATTTTGACTCTTTATAGAAGTAGAATAAGGTTGATGGAGATGAGTTTTCTCCAGGTGAGGCTTCAATGTTGAAGGTGGTCATGTGATGATCACTAAGGATTGAGTTGTCATTGAGCCCTCCTTTGAAGCATGCATGTTTGGGGGCTTGCATTTCTTTGGTTTAGATTTTTCGGAGAGCACAATGGCAAGTGAGGTGGTCCCAAGTTTGACATGCAAAGCAAGCATTGGGAAGATCTAGGGACTTTAGTTTTTGTTGTTGAACCCCATTTGTAGTGAAAATAAACAAAATGGGGGACTTTCTTCTAAGGATCAACTTTGACACACACATACACATGGATTGGATCTCAAAGAGTTGCACCCGCCATCTTGATCAATAATTTTCCAAACGACCGAGCAAAAATATCAATAAAAGGATGAAGATCAGGATAGAGCCCAGTGAACTTGATCCATCAATATTTCAAGTACAATATTGTAGCCCCTGTTGGGAAACACAATCAGAGTTGAATAATAGACACAAGTATTTTAGTTCAAAGAGAGTTTAATGAGATCCCTTTAGTCTCACAGTTCAGAGTACACCATTTGTTAAATGCGTTCTCTTTTGTCATTTTACAAAGGATAAACAAAATCACCCCTATATGTACCATATTTTGAATTTGTCTTCCTTGGCCATACACTTTATTGCCATTCAAGAAAAAATTGAAGTCACCTTTGGGTTAGGTGGGAGTGTGTACTATTCACTGCTAAATGCTCTTTGAAAGGCTTGTCTGCAATATCAGGGAGTTTTGAGGGAAATTCTGAGCTACAATGTTGGATCTGTTTTCATGCATGTCCCAATCCATATGCATGCAATGAGTTGGGGGATTCCACACCATCTATCTCCTTCCTTTGGCTTTTAGAGTCAATAGGTAGTGGAACCTATAATTGGATGTCATCACCTTGTGATTGTAAATAGAGATCAGTGACCAAACCACAATCCACAAAGGTTCGTGTTCATCACTTCGTCTATCATCTGTTGAGGCTCATCGATATTAGATGTCAATACTTAAGGTTAATGTAGAACAAATTTGATAATGACGGAGGGCGTGATCTCTTCCATAACCAGAACATACCTAAAATGGAGCACATTCTAGTGTATATGGGGCTTCGTGAGGCGAATCCTGGAAAATAACACGTGGGGCCTTTAAAACCAAGAACTAATCAACATGTTGTGGAAGCAGAGCATTGAGAGACCGATTCACATTAATCTTCGAATCATTAACAACCAATGCAAGCCACTTTTTGAGTCACACTGCATACGCTGGAACGACTCCCCTTGGAGTAAAGCCGCTTTTGATACAAGGGATTAATGGTAGCATGACCCTTGATCAAACATCAGATCTCCATCTATGAATGACTGGGGCCAAGGGTCACGATGAGCATAGTAGATGCTCTTCACTTTATTCTCTGCGTTCTTTCCCTTAGTGACCGTCGATGATAAGACACCCTTTGTTGATATTCTCTTGAACAGATCTGAAGCGAGGCACATACTCATAAACAAGCGCAATGTGAGGCAAATCCTCACTAGCAGCAGGGGGAGCTCTAAAACAGAGAACAAATCAACATGTACCACAAGTTGAACATTGAGAGATAGAACCACATTCTTCTTTGAATAATCAACAACCAGTGAAAGATACTCTAGAGTCACAAAGCGTTCCCCTGAACGACTCCACCTAGAATATAACTATTTTTCATAGACGAGATGAATGGTAGCATGAACTTGTGGGGATTAATGGTAGCATGACCTTGATTGAACACCATATCACCAGCTCACCAGATATCCAACTTTGGGCGATCAGGGTGAAGGCTCTTGATGGGTGTGACAGGTGCTATTCACCCCACTCTCCATAGTCTTTCCTTTAGTGTCCATCGATAACACAAATCGATAACACAAATGATGAAATGGGTTGAGGTGTTTCGATGAGATGGTTGGGAGGTAGTGTTTGCATTCTCCCCACTTGGGTTCAAATCTCCGATGAGACTATGGCCCTTTGTGACAAGGCTAGAAGAATAGGTTGCCCTTGAGTGGGACCCTCGCGTGTGTGTCTCTTGATGTCTCGATTCTTGCTAAGTCATAAATTTTTTGGTAGGCATTATCTTACAGGTTGTTGACACTAGCCTAGGTTTTATAGTGGCATTCGGTTGAATTTGAACCTGAGCCTAGCCCAAGTAATCCCAACCAATTACCGATTCCCCCAATTTAAAAAAAAAAACCACAAATAATGAAATGTCTCTCTTTTGGTTCCTACCACATTTTTCAACATGGGATTAGAGTTGATCGTGAGGCCTACCCACAAGCAATCACTATATTTTCACAAAGAGGGAAGACTTTGTCGTTCTCTCCCCCTAGAGTGGAATCTTCATTTTAAAATTGGCAAATTTGTGTGTTTTTCCCTCATCAAGAGCTGTTTTAATATGTTGTTTACCTCGATATAGCTCAAGCTTCCTCACACGTTTCATTAACCTCATCAACTTTTCCTTAAATAAGGAAGCCCATGCATAGAAAAAAAAGACAAGGTTTGTCATGGCTGTTACTATGAAGCTTAGGCCATCTCACCCAAACATATAGAATGATTTCCATTGGACTAACAACGATTAAAAAAGTCATGGACCATTGCTATATAACAACTTGCATTGAAGAGAAAAACGAGGATGAGTAGTACTTTTTTTTGTTCTAAGTGATGAACATTATTTGTAGGTGTGAAGGAATTCCATTGAGGGTCAAGCAACAAGTTAAAGACAAGAAAGATGCACATAGGATGCTTATAATATGGAAAGCAAGGATAAATTCCCTAGGATTGTAGAAGTAGTGTTGCAAACCAATCAAAGAACGATATTTCCAATGAAGGAAAATGGGTAGCTTATGCTGATAGTTGTGATACTTCCAATGAAGGAAAATGGGTAGCTTGTGCTGATAGTTGTGTTGTTTTAAGGAGCATTGCAAGCATGTAGATGGATCTAACAAGCATATATAATGAGGCAACCGAGAGTTTTTGATAGCACCCAAGTATTACCAGGGAATCATGAGTGGTGCTCAAAGAAAATTGATTTTAGGCGAGTTTGTGGCCCTCACCAAGCCACATTTTTCTAATTTGATTAAGTACAAAGTGAAGTAGTGCATGGTAGCAAGGGAAGTAGGTCTCTTAATTGTTAGAGTGGGGTGTAAGGTTTCTTAATCAACAATTTTCTAGAGTGTTAATTGTAAGGGGAACTTCCAACAAGTAGTGAAATGTTTACCAAGGGGGATTAATAGAAGAATACTTGCAGATTCAAATTGATTAGATTTAGTGTCTCGACAATTTAAATCTAGATTTGATTTTGTACATGTAATTGAAAGGAAAAATTGCAATGACAATTACATATGAATTATGACCACTCTCTATTATTATTGGATAAATGAAATGTCTCTTTTTTCTTAAGGTGCATGTTATTTATTTCTAAAATATTATGATTGACATTGTGTTAAAATATAAACTAGTCAAGTAATTGATTTGCACAAGTTGAGGCAATATTCATAAAAGTGGTTTTGTATTGCTTTGCTAAAATTTCTAGAAGGAAATGGTTTATTTCTTGTATAAGTTAAGGTGAAATAGTTTTCGGGAGCATGGTTCATGTTGAGGAGAAATTTATTCAAGATGTACTTATGATCATGGAAAAAATAATATTTTTGAAACTATCATTATAAATATTGAAGATTTGGCATTGTTTGTTTCAATAATTTATCCTTGGGGATGACATTTAATTGGATAGTTTTTTTTTATCATGAAATACATTAATGTTACTTGAATTTCAATTTCACTAAGGTGTCCAAATTTATTTGTAATAATGATATGATGTTTATTAAAGTGTGGCATCGATGTAAGAATGGATGTTCAAACATTTTCACTTTACTTCATGGCGATGTATTTTGAAACCACTTGAAATCAACTTGCAAGTTTCTTTTACTATATGATTCATCTCTTTTAGCGTTCAAGGCATCTTCTTGCGTCCATATCAATGTATTAAATATGTATGCATATATGTAATAATCCATATTTTTTTTGTTGGGATTTGGTGACAACGAATTCCTCCAAGGATGGATTTGGATCCTATTATTCTGCATTGGTTGCAACTAAATAGGCCAAGTTAGATTATGGATAGGAGTGCATTTAATAATAAGTTTCTTGTGTAAATGTATATAAATTCATGTAAGCCCATAGAGGCAGATACGACAGAGTGAGAGGAATGAGAGAACGTGCAAGTCTGTTGTAATCTCCATGATCTGAATAATAAGACAACCGATGCCTATGCTTGGTGGGCGTAGCCCAACGTTTTGGGTGAACCACGTGAAATCCTTGTGTCTATTATTTGTGTGATTGTTAATTATCATATGTGAATTGTGTTTTCTTCATTTACAATTCTAACAAGTAGTATTAGAGCTGGTTAGAGGAGAAGGTGTCGAGGGTGTCAAATTTTGGAGGAACAACAACCTCTGTGTGAGGTGCGTCGATTTCTATATCGTAGTAGGTCCCTCCTCTGGAAGGGTGCCACATCATACTAGTCAAAATTCTCGCGCGCATGAAACCCTGGAATCGTCGTGGTCCAACTATGAGGTACATTGCATAGAGCTTTAATATAGCCGCACTCTAGCTACACCAGGAGGTGCTATGACTCCTCAAGATAATATTCGCATGTCTTTTCTTTGGAAAAGTTTAAGGTGGATCGACTTTGTCTTATTGTGCATGACTTTGCCGTGAGGTAAATGTTTAAAACAATTAAAGAGGGTGAAGAAATTAATTAAAAGATGTCAAGTCATGTGGGTGATGTGTTTTAAAAAGTTTTTTTTTAATGAAATAAAGGTATAAAGTGAAAAAAGTTAAGGTGGAGGAATTATAAAGGTTTTTTTATTAAAAAGGTGAATTTCTTTAGTAATTTTTTTTCTTTATTAAACTCTTTTTTATTAAACCTTGTGAAGATTATATCATTATTCCTCTATATTATTTTTTAAAGGGCCTTGGTTATTATAAGCAGTGATTTGGGCATTAGGAGATTTTTTGTGCTAATGGCTAAGATGCAGAGTTTGAAGTTTGAAGTTGAAAAGTTCAGCGGTAAAAGTAACTTTGATCTCTGGAAGCTTAAGATGCAGAATTTACTGGTGCAACAAGGGTTGCAAAAAACTTTGGCAAGCAAGTCAAAGAAACCAACAACCATGACGAATGAGGAATGGGAAGATCTGGATGCAAAAGCTCTTAGTACCATTCGTTTATGTCTGGCGGATGATGTTCTGTTTAATATCGTAGGAGAGGATACAAAATCAGGCTTATGGAGCAAGTTGGAAAGTCTATATATGACGAAATCCTTGACAATCATGATCTACTTGAAGAGACAGTTGTATAATGTGCAGATGAAAGAAGGTACAAAAATTGCTGACCATTTAAATACCTTCAATACCCTTATAGTTCAATTGACTAGTATGGAAGTTAAATTCGAAGACGAAGATAAGGCTATTACACTATTGTGTTCGTTGCCTGAGTCTTGGGATAATCTAGTCACCTCTATTAGCTTTAGCTCAATAGATGTTTTAGATTATGACTCTATTGTGGGAGCTTTGTTGGCTAAGGTGATGAGGAGAAAATTTAGTCAAGAAACCTCAACTTCAGAGGCAATGCTGGTCAGAGGTCGAACTAAAGAGCAGAATGAGAGAATTTTTTCTCGATCTAAGTCAAGACACATAAAGGGTAAAGAAAAATGCTGGTACTGTGGCAAAACAAGACATATCAAGAAAGATTGTTGGAAAAGAAAGAAATCTGAGGAAAACTCTACGAAGGAAGAAAATTTGGCTGTAGAAAATTAAGGTATGATTGATCAAGTTTTATCCATTTCTAGTAACTTATAATATCAAGAAGAATGGCAGTTGGATTTAGGTGCCTCCCACCACATGTGCTCACATAGAAATTGGTTCATTTCTTACCAATCTGTTGATGAGGGTGTAGTGTTTATAGGAAATGGTATTCCCTGTAAAACTGTTGGGGTTGACAGTATTAGAATTAGGATGTTCGATGATATTATTAGGGAATTAACGGATGTTATATATGTACCTGAGCTTAAATCAAATTTGATTTCATTAGGAGTGTTGGATTCTTGTGGATATAAGTATACATGTCAAGGTGGAGCACTCACATTGTCGAAAGGTAGTTTAGTAGTGATGCAGGCAACAAAGGTTGATAACCTTTATAAGCTGGAAGGGAGTACTGAAGTAGCATCTGAAGTGACATGATGTATCTTCTTGTTTATGGCAGAAGCATCAAGGTCATAAGAGCAAGAAAGAATTGCAGGTATTGGTAAGTGGTAAATCATTTCCAGACTTAAAATCTTTGTTTTTGAATTCCTGTTTGTTTTATATTTCTGCAAGTTATGATGGTGGTATAAAGGGATGTTGTGTGTGGGATCCTACTTCTCACAAGGTCATCATTGACAACGATATATTATGTGTGGAACAACCAAAAGGGTTGATTCAATATCGGAATGGTAAATTTGTTTGCATGCTAGAAAATTCATTGTATGGCCTAATGGTACCCAGGAAAATATACAAGAGGTTTGAATCCTTCACAATGAGTTAGAATTTTTCAAAGGGTAGGAATGACTATACATTTTATAGTACATTCAAAATATTTATGTTATTTGCTGATGATATGCTCGATGCAAGCCAAAGTATGGATAAAATCAGTAAGAAAATGACTCTGGTGGACATGACAATTCGGATGAGGGATCAAGAAGCAACAAAACAAATTATGGGCATGGAAGTACACAGAGATGGTAATGGTAAGTTGTGGTTGGAGTTTAGTATGAACATTGTCAAACCAGTTTTTATCCCTCTTTCTTTCCATTATAAGTTTTCTTCAAGTATAGGTCCTGCCTATAAAGAAGAAAAGGTTATGTCTCGTGTAAGTTTAGTAGGAGCTTTGTTGTATNGATGTTGTCAGATACGTGACAAATTCAGGTGTTGCAGTGAAATGGGTGCTTCAGCGTTTGAGAAGCACACATGTCACGTATAATGGTTACACTGAGATGGTCTGTGATAATTGTAATGTATATTGTAATACATGTGTCTTGGATAGAAGGAGATCTATCATTAAATATGTCTCACAACATAGTTATGGAAGACATGTTGGAGGTGGAGTGACCCCTCAAGAAATCCAAACTTGTGCAAGTCACATAGGTGATATCATGAAACCAGTTTTATTAGATAAGTTGTAGTGGTGTTTGACTTCTCTTGGCTTGCAGAAAAAGTGATGAACAAAAGGAAGGAGCAAGGTATCAGGTTAATTGTTGTCAAGGTGGAGATTGTTGGGATTTGGTGACAACGAATTCCTCCAGGGATGGATTTGGATCCTATTATTCTGCGTTGGTTGCAACTAAATAGACCAAGTTAGAATATGGATAGGAGTGCATTTAATAATCAATTTCTTGTGTAAATGTATATAAATTCATGTAATCCCGTAGAGGCAGATACGACAGAGTGAGAGGAATGAGAGAACGTGCAAGTATGTTGTAATCTCCATGATCTGAATAATAAGACAACTGATGCCTATGCTTGGTGGACGTAGCCCAACGTTTTGGGTGAACCACATGAAATACATGTGTCTATTATCTGTGTGATTGTTAATTATCATATGTGAATTGTGTTTTCTGCGTTTGCAATTCTAACATTTTTTAGACATTTGATCTCTTTAGAATTTTTTTTTTTTCCCTTTAAAATCTGACATCTTTAAAATCTTTTTGATATTATAGAATCAATTCTACATGGACTATCGAAATATACTTTAGTTGTATTTTGGTTGCGGGTTTACCAAAGTAATTAGAGTACATTGTTATGTTTTTGTCGGATCACCCTTCAATATTCAACAAGACGTCTATACAAAAACACGTTTCTATTTTAGTCATTCAACTTACCCTATGAAGTATAGAGATATTCAAATAGTTTGAATGCTACAACACCAATAACCATGGATAACATGAGTTTGCAAAAGGAGAAGCATACATATATAATGCAGATTTATTTTCCTTAATCACAAATTCTCTTTAAAATGAAAAGTTAGTTTTCTTCTTTTGCTTTTGAAATTTTATTTTTAACAAGATTAAGGGAAATTCTTTTATTATATGAACATGGGGTTAGGAGATACTTGTTCCAAATTAAAATTTGGGCTTAAATTTTGAAATTGAGAAGTATAACCAATCATTGGAAATTTTAGGAGCTAAATTTTGCCCATGGGCTAATTTTTCATGTTTTTTTCCAAAAACGATTCGCCAATTCCCATTTTTTTTCCTAAAATGATTTTCCCAAATTTTAAGATAAAAGTATTTTACCATAAAAATCACCAAAATTTTCTAGAAACTATATAAAATTCTTATAAATTTCAGTGGTTTTACAAAAATAAACATTGTATGATTGATATTTTAAGAATTACTAAGATTTGCCAAGGTTACTACACTTTAAAATAAGTATGGATTTTTAAAATCCCCCCTATAACCAATCCATCTTTGTTTTTGTAAGTTGCAGGTTATCTATATTTACACACCAATTGTTAAAATATTTACATGCTTTGAGATAATTTATCCTAGAACCCCTCACATTGAATACTTTATAATATGATGTTAAGTCCATTGGCTTGAATAATGCCATATTCAAAAATTGAAAAACTTTGAATATGACTTAGAAAAATAAAAAAGAAATAGTGCTGGATATAGCTTGCTCTTTGGCCATTGAATCCTAGCACAAACAAAATACGATGGTACAAAATACAGCTTGGCTCATGGCCACTAAATCGTATGCTATCATGACATTAGAAATAAAATAGATAAATTGAAGCCTTAGAGATAGAGAGGAACAATAGATTCTTTATGTTATTCATCATCACCATCAAGGGAGATGGGGTGCTAGGAGTTCTCTCTAGCTTGGTTGTCTTCTGTTTCTTCCTCTTCCCTTCTTTCTTCATTGTCCTCTAGAGCATGGTTTGAACCTTGGATGGATTTTATCAAGTAGTATTTTTCTTTGATTCCTTTGTATGGTAGTATATGTTAAGGGTCAAAGGATACCTAGTGGTCATGCTTTGTGAAAACAGCGTGTTCGAGATGATGTGAGCCAATTCTTTGTCTATCTTCTTGTTGGTGGTATATTTGTGCCCATGGGCAATTTCCTCTAGTTTTTCCAAATTCTGACTCATGGTGGCCTTGTGTTGATTAAGAACCTATGCTATGCATTGTGCCCTTGCATTATGACCTTTGGTTTGGGTCCTTTTAGGGGTGTCTTCTTGGCGAGCCTTTCATGAGGGGGGTTTTATTTTCCTTTGTGATTGGGTTGTGTTGATTCAACCCCCTTTCTATTTTCCTTCTCGTGTTTCATTTCCCTCTCTTCTTCCTCTTCCTCTTTCTTGAGGGGCTCCAACTCATAAACTAGAACTGGTACCCTATAGCACATATTTACCTCAATGCACATAATTCCTTCCTTTGGTTCTTTCCCAACCCTTTCCCAATTTTCTATACTCCTTTGGTGCTTGTGGCATAGACAAAGACCAATGAGAGAGGCCATCTTATGTTGTGTGGGTATCATCATGAGAATGATGTTGATTTGGAGACATAAAGCTACAAACCCCCATGACCATTTTCATTGTGTTATGCCTCGACAATATGTCATCATGTACAATACTCATAACATCATTCTTTGTCAAGCTCTTATCTAAACGTAAAATCAAGTGCCAAATTCTTCCAAATCCTGTTGGCGTTCTCTTTCATCGAGGTTTGGTCCATGGTAGGAGATATCAATCAAGAGTGTGTGGCAAGTGCCATATGTCCCATCCTCTATTGTGGGGTGGTTATTAATGCTTCCATTTGGTGGTATGATGGGTGTGACATCACACTTCCCTGACACCACATTCAAGAAGTATAACCAATCAATATCAATAATTTTTTTATATGGTAATACTTTCAGGTATTTAGATTATACGTTGCATTTATCATTATTCAATTATCTCTAATACTATATGTACATTGTGTTGATATTTTGTATTGCATTTCAATTGTGGTTTTACATGTTTATAGTATTTTAATTTTATTACCCAAGCATTATGGTATTGTTTATACTTGAAGTGAAAACACACTTTGTAGGATATATGTAATGCTATGGCCTAACACACAAATCCATAAAGATACACCAAATCTAAATTGCATTTTTAGTAATTTCTTTATCTTTTGGTTTATTCTTTTGATTAGCTTGGCCATTGAGATGAATTTTGTGGTTGATGTTATTGTGTATTCAAAGAGTTCTAACATAATCGAAAGACTAATATAGATACGAATGCAAATGGATTTAAACAATCCTTCAAAGATGAATATCTTTTTTTGGTACAATTAACCAAAAATAAAACAAGAATTATGAGCATTCACAACGTCACACAAATAAAATACCTAATCTTATGTTTGGCCATCACTATAATCTATTCACAATTTATTCTTGAAATTTCCTCATAAAACTACTTTACATTGAGCACTTGTTGGTTGGGTTAGATCTCCCTACT